>MQSX02000020.1:0-299291 GCA_001939105.2 Sugiyamaella xylanicola (nom. inval.)
CCCTCTATCCTCCCCCCTTCCCCACCAGCCTACTCGGTCTAAGCCCGAGCGAAGCGAGCCACGGGGTCTGGGGCAGAGCCCCAGCCGCCGGAGGCTAACCCACCCACCCCAAATTCTGGGAGCAAAGAACCCAGATTACCCTCCCGGCCACGGAGAAATGTTCCTTTGTTCGGGAGACAATTGCTTTTTCAGCAGGGAAATTAACGCCTGATCAGATTGATCCAGCCAACCAGCATGGAACGACAGCAGGGCCAGGGTTACTCTGGTACCCAGTATTTTGGCTTTGCCATTGCTATAACAACCGAATACATCGCCACTAGCTACACGAGATATTTCAGGTGCTGATCAAGCGAAAGAATTTGGTTTGTTTGAAACGACTTTGGAGCTTAATAACAATAGAATTAAAGGGGGTGTTATTCGAGCAATAAAAGTGTCATATACCATCGGGAGAGTTGTTTCCGTCAATTTGCGTTGAGAATTGTCGGCAATTGAGCTTTTCTGTCTGGTTTTGCCTCGTCCCTCGATCTTTTCTGAAGGAGCAACTGAATTCAAGTTGTTTGCGTCTGTTTGTGTCTCCTGACGGTCTCTAATAGTAGCAGTACTGGCAGTGTTTGTTTGTTTTTCGGATTAGAGATATTTTTATTTTCTTGTATTCATTTTATCTTCTTGTGTGATTATTGTTTTATTTGGTTACAATTCCTCGCTACAACCCCTAGTTTCCACTTATCTCCGCTGGTATTCTCTTATTCAGGCTCCCCGTTCTTGGACTGCATTTGGGTTGAATTGACTTGTAAGTTCGGCTGGTTGTGAGCTGAATATATTGCACCTGACCTCGTTTTGCCTTTTGCATTTGACTTTGTTTTTGACTTAGTGTTTGTTTTGGTGTTTGTTTTGGTGCTGTGAGTCTAATTTTGACTCTGACTTTACACTATTGAGACAAGTGGATATCATTTTAGGTGCAATTTGTATTTGTAATTATCTCAGTTCTAACTCTGTACAGGTTCTTTTTTATCGGCAAGCCCAAATTCACTTTGCTCCTTTGTCCCTTTATTCGAGTGTCCCTGTGTACTGGTTCTGTATAACATAATGGCTGTAGTTACTCGGAGACGGAATTATGAGACAAATGGTCCCAACACTGGCCCTGGCGGCCTTGTTGCTGTGACTAAAATACCTAGTCGGGTCGAAAAACCAACACCAAAACAGAAGACGGTAGATATAAAAGAAGAGAAAACTGTGGCTGAGGATGCCACCAGTCCGAATATTAAGCCAATAGGAAAGAGCACCACAAAAGTTCTGCCACAACAACAAAGAGAAGAACAACGAGTAAACGACGAAGACGGAGAAGAATTAGTAAACAAAAAGGAAGCTGTGGTGGAATCGAAATCGAAATCTTCTGAGCAGAAGGAGGAAACGTCTAGTTCTGAAGAGGCAGATAAGGCCGAAACTCTGGTAAAGGCTGTATTGGACGACGACTCGGATTTATCGGACCTCTCGCAATCTGAGAGTGACATGGATGTCGATGAAGACGAAGAAGAAAACGACGGGAGTGAAAATGAAGACCAGAGCGATAACGAGAATAGCCTAGGTAGCCCTGCTGCTGCCACCAAATCCAAATTGAGCACTAAAACCAAAGCCACAACTCCAGTAACTGACTCGACAGTTTTACCACCTACTCCAGTGTCTGCTCCAGCGTCATCGACTTCGTCACCAAAGATCACTGCATCAAACTCTAGTGCGCGGCCTCCAAGTGTATCAGCATCGTCTTCTCGCAGAAGGTCGTCTCCCAAAGATCCCAACGATGACAAGCTGATGGCCATGTGTGTGAATGTACTCAAGCAATCGTATCCAAAAGGATTGACCATTAAAGAGATCAATGAGCTTATATTGAAGTCAGGATCCAAACGCGAATATGAAGAGATTTGCAAATCCTCAACTATTTTATCAACCAAAATCAACTCCTTCTATAGAAGATGTCATCCAGAAGGAGGGGAGCTGGAAATTACAGCCCTCATGGCAACATGTCCAATTATCAGGATTCAGTCACCAGATCTCAACCGCCGTTTGGTCTATAAATGGGCTACAAAAGAAGATCTTATAAAAGAGCGATCAAAATTTGAAGAGGAATCTGCTCGACTTCACGAAAAAAATCAACAAAAGCAATTAATGAAACAACAGCAAAAAGCAGGCCTCGACAATCCTAGAACCAACTCTAAAACAAAGTCTGATGAACGAAACAATGGGTCTCTTACCCCACCATTTGATAGTTCGTCACTGCAGGCAATGACCCCGCTAACAGCGACTCAGTCAGAGCGGGAGACCAGCGAATCCTTTGAATCTGACGACTCTGATTTTGAAGATGATAGCCGTCACCCCAACAGAGCAGCGTCCAACCTCGTTCACCGACTTCCAACTCCACCACCAATGTCTGCCTCGTCACCACCACCATCACCACCTTACCAATTACGAAAAGTTATTAAAAGAACGCCCCATGCGTTCACGCCTCCATCCAAAAGAACCTCTGTGTCCAGTGCGTCAAGCTCATTGTCAGCTAAAAAAGCCAAAAAAGACCATCACAGCAACCACTACAACCCACCCCGTCCTCTGTCACCAGTAGCCTCGTTCGGCATGAACCCCTACTACGACCACGAGCCACACGTCGGCCTAAAGTGCGCTCTCGAAGGAAATATTTATTCAAAAGAGTGGCTCTACAGTTCGAGCTCCCAGAAAAGCACTCTGGAAATTTTCGGGGACGTCGTCTCCCCAGAAGATCTTAACGTCGACGACCTCGATGGCATGGTCGTCTAGTCGACCATCTCCTTTATTTATTTATTGGCCACTATTCCTTTCTAAACTTGCCATTCATTACCCGTACATATATGTATATAGCGCAAAATCTGATTGGTGCCTGTGTAATTGAGTGTTGTTTCCGCCAGCGACTAGGGCTCTGCCCCAGACTCTGCCGCTACTCCCGCACGCTGCGATCCGTACATGTTACTGCTTACTGAATGCTAAATGTCATTTTGCTGAAGCGATTGAAATGCTTGCGAAGCAAGCACCACGGGGTCTGGGGCAGAGCCCCAGCCGCCGGAGGCACAGTGGACCCTGACTGCGCGCCGCAGACCCTGGATATCGGAGCCGCACATACAGGTACTGAAAAAGGGGAATGGGGGTCCATTTGAGGTTGCGAATGCGATTCTAATATAACAAACGATGGCAGTTGGAACGAGGCGGTTTGCGGTGGCTGCGTTGCGGGCATCGCGTGGGTTCAGCTCTGCCAGTGGTGGAGAAATGACAGTCGACGGTGCAAGGGCGTACTGTGAGAATCTGGTTAAGTAAGTATATGCGCTTTGATCTGATCTGGTCTGGACAAGCACTAACGGAGCTGATAGAGAAAAGGATAGGTCCTCTTATATACTCAATGGGTATATCCCGAAGCCCGCTCGAGATGCATTTGTGGCTATTAGAGCTTTCAATATTGAAACCGCAAGGATAGCTGATTCTGTCAGTCGGCCGGAGCTGGCCAAGATGAAATTCGAGTTCTGGAAATCTGCTATTCAAAAAGTGTTTGCATCCGCTAGCAATTCGTCTGTAGCAGTACCGTCAGAGCCAGTTGCTTTATTATTAGCACACTGTCTTAGTAGCAACTCTGATGGACCTCAAATTGAGCTGTCAAAGCGGTTCTTCATCACCATTCTCCAAACCCGTGAGACGTATGCTTCATATCCACCCTTCCGGAACCTGGATGCAATGGCTGCGTATGGAGAAGGCACGTTCTCACAGCTCAACTACCTGACGCAAGAAGCACTATATTCGATTTCTCCTACTACAAGCAAATTCCTGAATGAGCACCCTCAACTGATCGACCAAGTCAACGACATAGTGGCCCATATAGGCCAGGCTACAGGTATCACGAGCATGCTTCGAGGGTTTCCTTTTTTCGTTGGTGTCAAGGGATTTGTTCCATTACCGGTGGATCTAATGACGAAACACAGTGTCTCGCAAGAAAGCATCCTCCAAGCAGCTCGAGCCCAGCAGGAATCACAAGCAAAGTCTCCTAACAGCCAAATCAAACTCGATCTGGACCCTGCTATTAGCGATATCGTCTTCGAAACAGCCACCCGCGCCAACGATCATCTCATCTCTGCATCCACACTCTTCGCCAACCTCAAGGCAACCCTCGACAACTCCGTGCCCGACGCCATCTTCGTCCCCACAATGACTTCCATCCCTGTCAAACTCTTCCTCGAAAAACTCGAAAAACACAACTTCGACCCCGTTCATCCAGACCTCGCCAAGCCCGAATGGCGCCTGCCGTTCCGCTCCTACATTAACTACCGGCTCCGCAAAATATAATTCTCTCGGTGGTCTTGTGCCTCCGGCGGTTGGGGCTTCGCCCCAGACCCCGTGGCTCCTGCTTCGCAGGAGATTTTGTGCTGGGAGCGCAGTGAGAGGAAACGAGGGGCTGGACTACGCCAGGCACACCCCATAATTAATAAGAAGCATTAAATTAAACTAACTTTTCGTTGACGCTATCGTCTGGCGCGCGACGTTTCTACCGAGAGGAGACGGCGACCCAGGTTGCCGAAGCATATACTACAGCAGAAGAAGACGCTGGCCACTAGTGCGATGACTGATAGATAGTTTTCAGAGAGCGATCCAGCTACCGTGTAGCGGTCGGGTAGGTGGTCGGGGAAGATTATGGCAAAGCACAGAGTGCCGACTGTTGCAACGAGAGTCGATAGGATGAATCCGTTTCTTGTGGCATCGAGGATGAACCATAGACAGGGATTGACCATGCCCCAGTAGAACGCTGCTTGCATCGTCGATGTCCAGGAGATTTTGCGGATGCCGTATGCGACACCCATAAACGCAGCTACTGCTCGCACAATAGACGACCAGTCAGCGCCACCTTTTCCGTGCAATCTCTTCCGCTCTTCTGGGAACAGCCAGTCAAACAGTGGCAACAGGAACCCTAGTAATATTCCTTGAGATCCCCAAATAAGAGAAAATACTCCAGTGTGATCGATATCAAGAGTATGTACAGTGACAAAGTGGTTATCGTGTAACTGCTTAGAAAGCTGACCGTACGCGACGCCGAAACCAAACAAAAGAGCTAATCTAACTGCTAATGTTGGAGCCGATAGTGGAACACCAGGAAGTGAATATGTAACAGAAGTAGACCCGGAAGAAGAACTGGTCATATCGCCGTCTTGTTCATCGTCATCGTCAGCAGCTGACAGCGATGGAATTGAGGGAGAGTGTCTTCCACCGTCTGAAGATTTTGTTCCTCTTGCAGACAGCTTATTTGAGCCATTAGCAAGCTTATTATTAACACGCCCATTAATCCCATTATAGAATGCAGTTTTGTCAGAAAAGTCATCGATACCTCTAGTACCCCTGTCCCGTCCAACTGGGGTTTGAACACGGGAAGGTGCATTCGACACATCTCCATTTAACTCGGCCAACGAGACCTGTGATCCAAAAACACCCGCCAAAGCAGAGGTAGTCAGGTTCAGAAATGACTTGTTGTTGGCAATACCGTTGCTATAAGGAGAGGCCGTGGTGCTCGAGCTATTGCTATTACTACTGCCATTGACGAAAGTATCTCTAGGTCCGTTAAGCGATCCATTGACAGTTCCATTAACGGACCCGTGATGTGAACCATTCACTGATCCGTTTACAGATCCATTCAACGTGCCTTCATATCCGCTATATCCAGTATGGGGAGTGGATCCGTTGGGTCTTCTATTGTCTCTTGGAGGCGTGGCCATAGTTAATATCGTCACAGTGGTAACAAGCTAACTATCTTAATTATACCGTCTGATCTAGATATCCTTCAAAATATCAATAAATGTCAGAAAACAGCTTCCGTGTCGGATTTCCCCTTATTTGTAACTGTTTTTTCTTATAATCTCACTCTAGCGTAACCAGTCCTATAATATAAATAGCACCAGACGTGAGCAGTTGGTAAATCAGCCACTGAAAATCAGTCTGTAACTGGAAAAATTGGAAGAACAGTCTATGGTCCGTTCTCTCTCTGTATCTGACTTAGATCCGATCTGTCCAAGCGAGATCAAACCAAAACTGTGCACCCTTGTTCTACCGTGCGCCAAACCCTACGAGGTCTCGAGAACTAGAGCTCAACTTCTTCTTTATTCTCTTTTCGAGCTTCTTTTCGCTGATTCTTTCCTGCCTTTCTCAAGCTTCTGTTCTACCTTCGTGCTCAGGTATCGGTCGCTCCGGATTCTGTGCTGCAAAAGTGTGTAAAAGCTCACGCCAGATCCGCAACAAGCTCAGGCTGTCTCCTGTTTGTTATGGTAACAACGGCTGCATCGCAGATGTTTCTCTTTTCTGAAATCAATCTCCAACATCGCTAACCCTAACCCGAATGGATGTGGGTGGTGAAGCTGGGGTTTACTGGGGAGATGGGTGTGCCTCCGGCGGCTGGGGCTGCGCCCCAGACCCCGTGGTGCTTGCTTCGCAAGCATTGCCTTGCGATTGGGTGTTTGCAGATGAGTGGTAATAGGATAGACTATGTATTTTGTTTTCTGAGATATGGAGCTTAAGTACCAGATCGAATCTGCGCGCAGATGCCAGAGGCAGATCTATAGCTATACGGGGATGGATTATGGTTCGCAGAAGAAAAATATAAAAAAATAAATATCATTAGTTATTAGTGAGAGACTAGGACTGATTTCAGAGAGGCGAGCCAGCTGGTGAGGTCCTCTTCGTCGTCTGCGCAGAAGCGCAGTCGCTTTTCGGGAGTGATGATTTGCATACAGTAGCGCTTGGACTTGGATATAGGGTCGATATCGACAACGTCAACCATGTTCTCAACGAGGATGACTTTCATAGGGCCACCTTTGAGGTCCTCTGATTTATAGAATACGATTCGACGGTTTGTTAGGACGACCCATTGCCGGCGCCATTGGGCATATCGCCGTTTGAGTCGCAGCAGATACCCTCGTTTGATGATGTGCTCTTTTTCCGAAGGGTCGCCAACTCCCACCGTCGCTAGCAGCTCGCTGGGACTGACTATAGGCGGAATATAGCGCGCATACGATTCGCGAGTTTCGAGTGTAGGATGTGGCTGTGCTTGAGGATGTGGCTGTGCCTCTGAATGTGATTGTATATGATGGTATATTGGTGATTGTGATAGTTGTTGTGACTGTTGATGTTGTTGAGACTCTTCAGTTCGAGTGGCCGAGGAAGATGGCTGTAAAACCGGGTGCGGTGATCGCCATTGTGGGGAAGCCGCCATTACTACTGGTGCTGTGGCTGTTATTGTTGTGGGTGTCGATGGCAGAGGTACATGTTGATGCTCTATGGTTTCCTGTTGCTCGGGATTGTGATTTAGATTTTGATGTTGCTGTTGTTGTTGCTGTTGCTGTTGCTGTTGCTGTTGCTGTTGCTGTTGCTGTTGTTGCTGCTGCTGAGTTGCGGTACTGGGTGGTGAGGGGAAATAATTCTGCTGAGCTGATGAAGACAAGATCGGTGATATTGGTGTGTCTTTTGGATATCCATTGTCAGAGGCACAGGATGAGAATCCCTCGGTACCACTATAATCCATATACCCGGGACCTGGGCTGCCTGGCTTTGGATACTGATATTCTGGAATACCTGCACTTGCTCCTGACTGAGGCATTGGCATATCCAGGGGCAGCTCATCTCCTTCTTCCAACGGTCCGTCTAATTGATCTTGTTGAGACAAGTATCCCAATCGTTTAAACGAACTACTCAACCCGGTTTCGCATATCTCATTAGCAGTTTGTTTTATTATATCAACCCATTCTTGAGCATCGGCTCCATTATCTGCTTGCAAATGGAGATTGTGATTCGATGTGAAAACTGCAAAATGGTTCGGTTTTCTATGCTCCGGCAGCAAAGCTGCACTCATTATATCAGCAGTGGAGATAATCGACTCTGCCTTGTACTCTCTTTCATCTTTGTAATAAGATAGCTGGTGGTCTCGTAGAACAAACCACCGTCTGTTCCAGTTTTTCCTCTTTCCTCGTTTATGTAGCCATCCGTTTTTTATAACTCGGTTGTCTGCATACTCTGTCGACACAGACGTTGGTATGGGTTTAGCACTAACCATTCCTTTCATGACAGCTGCCACTGTAGATGAGTGGTGAGCGTGGTCATGGTTGTGAGCATGGTCGTGAACATCACTAAGATCTCGCGATTGCGTGGTGTCTAATTGACCACCAGTAACAGAACGAGATCCTGGACTCAGGACGGAGGCAGCGAGGCCAAGTCCAGCTGCTGAAGTGCTACCAGGAATGGCAATTGGATTAGATATCTCCCTTCCAGTTACACTATGACTGGTCCCGCTTTCGTTGGTTTCTCTATTCCCTCCTCCACTTGCACCACCAAGCCCGCTTTCACGATTATTGTTATCGGCTGTACCATCTGCAGTGGGGTCGCTATTGACATTACCAGTACCTGTTTCATTTTCAGCATCCAATTCAGGTTCATCCAGCCCTGATTCTGAGTCGTAGTCCCCTCCTTGACCCTCATCACCCCCGTCATATACCTTGTCATTTTCAGGACGCATCTGATTATGGCGCTGGTTGTTGTGCGACCGAAGATGAGGGTGGTTTTGGCTCGGGTCATGGTTTTGTGTGTGACTGTGGTCATGATTATTATCACTAGTCACCAGACCCAGTCCTGTTCCAGTAGCATTTGGCGGGGTGACGACCCGCTCATAACCAGTATACCATCTATGATTTCGTAGCTGACGAGTGCTCATGGTACCTCCTCTTGGCGCAATCGCATTTGGGCCCCCAGAGGAATCAGCTGACCCTTCTCCCGTTGCAATTGCAGACCCGAGTCTACGGGAGTAGCTGCTGCCACTTTCACCAGACGACATTGAGAAAGACGGAGATAAACCATGGATCGAGAGTCTCTTATAACTGGTGCCTGGCTTCACTGAAGCAATTGGAATAGACTTAGATCTTGGTGGACCTCCAATATCAACCAAACGATCGCCCTCGTTGTGTGGTGAAGTCGAATTAGTTCGAACTGGACCTACTTCTACCGGTGCTGATGCCGTTCCTGCAACATGCACACCAGGACCAGGAGAGGCCATTGTGTAGTATATTCGTATCCGCTATCACAAAAACCAAAGTAAAGAGCAAATGATGCAATAAACAAATTATCGATTCTCAACCTGAAACTCTTTCAGTGGTGGTCTGTTCTGCCAGAATCTAACTTGAACAATTGGCTATCTGGAGAGTATCTTCTGCCTTCTTTCAATATCCTGCAGAAACCGCAGAAAGGTGACACTTTCTTCCCGCAAGCCAGAATGAACGCTTTCGGCAGCCTTATACGTTCAGACTGATACAACTCTGCTTCAAGTCCTGCTCTTATCTAATTGCCAGTCTGTCTGAGTCTGTGTCTGTCTGCCGTAATTTTATTAGGTCCAATCCTAAACGTTGTTTTGATTTGCGCATTCTGCATATCCCCAGCCAGCCCCCCAACTACAAGTCACGTGATTTCCTCTCTCTTCCCTACTCCTCTCTTCTCCAATTTCAACCAATCGTGGCCCTTTGGGACCCGTTGTGCGCTCCTGGAGTGAACGTAGATAGTCAGTGACCCACCCGCCGTGCTCCTCTCACTGTGCGCGAGTTAAATTTTCGGTGTCCCCGCAACCCCTGCGAAGCAGGGCAACGGGGTCAGGGGCAGAGCCCCTGCCGCCGGAGGCTAAAAACGATAGTTTAGATAGTAAAGTACAAGTGAAGTGCTATTTACATATAGAGACAGAAAGCCCATTGCTAAAGTTCATTGTTAAAGTTCATTGTTATGGTTTTACGTTTTGCGCAGACGCTTTTCGCGATCTGGTTGCGATGTGTTCGCACTGTCGTCTTCGGCACGTCGTTTAGTGCGTCTGTAGTTGGGGTCTTCACGGTCAGGGCCATCTCTTCCGTCGCGGCGACGGTGGTAGTTGCGGCCCCCATTGTTGCTACCAGCGGGTGTTGATTGGTTAGATGAAGGTGCCCGTGGTGGTTCTGATGGGGGTGGCAGTGGAGGCAGATTGCTACTGGAGTTAACGTTGGCGGTGCTACTATTGCTGTCTTCTTTGCCGTCGCGACCTCTTGCAGGACCTCTATATCCGCCTCGTCTTTTGTCGTTGTTGGTCTGTATTGAAGATTCCCTGTCAGATGGTGGTGGCGGTGTAGAGGGAGGTGGTAGAGGGGGCTCGCCAGAGGCGCCTGCTCTGTCTCGGTTAGATTGGCGATCTCTCTCACGGTCGCGGGTATCGCGATCACGGTTGTCACGAGCGTCGTGGGTCTCTCGGCCATCACGATTACCACGGGAATCACGCGAGTCGCGATTGTCGCGGTCACGCACATCTCGAGTGTTGTGAGGATCACGACCACTGCGATTTTCACGGGCATGGTTTTCGTGGTCACGACGGTCCAGATCACGATTATTATTACGTCCATGATCACGGCCATAAGCTTCACGGGGGTTGCGCTGATCACGATCTCTTTGATCTCTTTGATCCCCTTGGTCTCTGTCCCAGGCTCTTTCTCTCAGATCTCGATCTCTTTCCCGCTCTCTTTCACGTTGTTCACGTTCCCGTTCTCGCGATTCTCGGTTGTTCCTTCTATCACCAACTGCCGGTTGCGCGGCCGAACCATCCTCCTTATTTTTTTGATCCCGAGTAGCACCTTTTTTAGGCCCCAAAGGAATAGAATTCACAGACGCAGTCGATTCGCTAATTCGTCCAGTGCGTTCACGATCACGACTATCATCAGTAGCGTTAGGTGCAGCATTTTTGATATTATCAAACAAATCGCCTGGTGCACGAACGGCAGTGTTCCGTTGGTCTCTTGAATGATCTCCTCGGTCACTGTTGGTATTCAGCAGGGTCTTTTGTAATCGCTGCATTCGTTGATCCTTTTTCTGGTTCTTGACATCTCCTTGATCAGATTCCCTGGAGTCCCTAGATTCTCTTCCGTTTCTCTGATATCGTTCTTTTGGTCCCAACTGGTCCTTGGTGTCACTATGGTCTCGGTCTCCGACCGTACGATCTCGTCCGTCGTCTCTGAGTCCATCTCGTTCCCCGTCTTTTCCATTATCTCTTCCAGTGCCTCTTCCTGCATTTCTTCCAGTGTCTCTTCCAGAGTCCCTAGCAATGTCCCTAGCAGTCTCTCTAGGAGAATCTCTAGCAGTCTCTCTGCCAGTACCCCTAACATTGTCTCTTCCACCATCTCTTCGTCCAGTACCAGGTTCATTTCCATCCCGTCCATGTCTATTACGAGCTTGATTTTGCGATGTAATCCTCGATAAGGGCTGAGTATCAGGTTCAGCAGCTTCATCTTTGCGACCATCTCGTCGGTCCCGTTGGTCTCCACGAGAACTCCATCCTCTGCCAGATCTGTCTTCCCATCTATCACGACCACGGTCCCCATATTCCAAACGACCGTTCGGCGATAAGGTTCGTCTCGGAGACCGGTTTCTTGGAGTGTCACTAGGCGTGCCAGCAAGAGATGCGTGTTTTGAGTCTCTACTACCAGATTCGACTCGACTATCATTACTATTACTAATATTGTTGCTTGTCCTTTTGATTGGCAATTGTGATCCTTGTGTTATTGGAGTTCCAGCACGCGATAGGCGACCGGTTGTTGAAGCGTCAGCTGCTGACGTTGAGCCGGACATATGAGACTGAACTGCTGGAGTGGAAGTAACAGCCGCTGCTGGCGCAGTTGGTACACGCTGTTGCTGTTGCTGCTGCTTCTGTTGTTGAGAATTCGCCAAAACCTTCTTTCTCAATCTCTCTTCCTTTGCCAAATCCAACTGTTTTTTCATTTCATCTGAAACAGCGTGGAACTTATCCATAGCAATCCAATCTTTCGATTTTGAATTCAAATGACCAACAAGAGCACTTGCAGCCAATTTTAAATCTTCACGATCTTCCTCCTTGCCAATGCTTTCCAGCAAGTCACAGATATCCCATGCCAGATTTTCAATAATGGGGAACACTCCGATCATATTCTTCAGCATTGTGATAGCATTGTGACGGTGCATATAATCTTTACTGGCCAGACAAGCAGAAACAGTAGCAGCAGTTGATCGATGCCATTTCCCTAGTGTTCGTTGAAAGTCGCCATAGCTCAAGTAAGTAAGACCATCTCCTTCAAACTTGATTCTCATTGTAGGAAGGTAATTGACAACCTCTTCGCCATTCTCTGCTTGTGCAACCTTTTTACCCAATCCTTGGGCCACATAAATGTCCTCATTTGAGTGCCATTTACCCAGCATTGTGAATACCTGAGATAAAAACATGCCCAAATTCTCTGCCTCATATGGAGTACATGTCAGTAGAGTGGCATAGAGAATATCATCTGAAAACAGAGCGTCGAAAAACTGCAAAGTAGAGAAGCCATCTGTACCAAGTGCATGTAGCAGCTCCACAAAACGGGAACAAAACATGGCGTCTACTGGTGAATGAATAGCTCTTGGTAGTAAACAGTGAGCTAGTAGCTGTTTACTTTGGTTTCTTCTTCTAATCTTTCCAGGAACAGACACCGAGCTCTCGTCACCATCCGCATCTGTGGTAGTGTGACTAAACCAAAGATCTTTTTCATCCTCTAACCTCGCAATTGACTTGCTATAGTGCAGAGCATGTCGTTTCGACTCGGCAATCAGTTTAGTTCCCTGAGCCATAAGCTGTTCACGCTCAACCCTTCGCTGTCTAATCTGACTGGAGTCTGAATTGCGGCTCTTCTCTAACGCCGTAATAGTCGACGACACAGTAGCCACCGCACCTGTCAACCTTTTCTGTTCGGCCTCGTACTTGTCCTCTGGATATTGCACATCGTACAGTGACAGCTGCCAAAACGTTACATAAAACCCGGGTTTCAAAAACTCCCACTCTGTCTTGGGAAGAACGTCTTGTATTGACGATATAATTCCCCTTAATAGAGGGTGCCACTGTTGTTGTTAGCAATCAATTAATTGGTCAAGCTCTGCCTCCGGCGGCTGGGGCTGCGCCCCAGATCTCGTGGCTCCTGCTTCGCAGGAGATCCTAAGAAAAGATCCCCACGCCTGCCAAGCGGAGTGAGAGAGCCAGGACGGTTGGGTCAGAGCCCCTGCCGCCAGAGGCACATTACACCAATTCAAACTTACCTCGCCAGCATCTTCCATGGCGTCTTCGACTGGATATTTGCGAATGTCTTCGACGAGGGTGTCTCGCCAGAGGCCGAAGGCCCAGATCGGGGAAAGTCCGTAATCATTACAGAGCTCTGGAATCGTGGGGATGGTCTGTTTGAACTTGTCCGTCTCCATGAAATCGTTGAGGAGTTCTAGGTACTGAGAGAGGATGTGGCTGAGCTCGTCATAACGGAACGCGAGGAACTTCTGGTGTGCCAACGATTCGTCTACTTTGTAGATGAATCTGCCTTGTGCTTGGGCTAGCAGAATAAATAGTTCTCCTGTTATATCTAAGTCGACCAGAGCGTCCACGAGACGTTTCGCCGATCGAGAAGACTGGTCTCGACGGTCCTCAATCGTGCTGAGAACAGACATTCTCAGACACGGACCACCCCCTAAACCCTCTAGTTGACTGAGATTCATATTGGAAAGCTGGGCTATACCGCCCATTTGCGTGAGAAGCTCTCTGATCATGATATAATCCGCACCCGCTTGTGAATGCAACTGACGCAGCAAAAACAGCAGAATGGGTCTACAATCCATTAGTGAGTATCTTCTGCAGAGCTTCGCAGTGAAGGCAGCCAGCGCTATTAGTTAGTTATATTGCAAAGTGGTACTAAGACGGATCTCTATCTCCTCTGGCGACTGGGTGCCCCAAGGGATCAGGATCATCAGCGCGGTCACCGAAAACATTCCTCAGCTCTAGAAACTGCGTCCTCTCTCGACCGAGTATTTCTATAGAAGATAAGTGTATCCGAACTTGCATCCCACTTCATGTCCAGTTCAAGAGATTTTCAGTACTCTGTACTAGTCCATGATAGTTCCTGATTCTGGTTTTGAATACTTACACTGAATCCACTTGCGGTCGTTGAGTCCGTCCAATTGTTGTGTGCCTCGTCCAGAGGTCAATTGCATCATAATTACAAAAGGCAGCGCATCCCAGCCAATGTCCGTGAAATATCTGGCAGCTTCAATCACGAGTTCACCGAGATTATCGTAACTCTCGACTTGACTAATAAATACAGTGAAACTGGGAATAGGATTAGAATATGAGATTTTCGCCAGTTTTCTCATCATTTCTTTAACATTTGTTTTAGATAGTCGTTTAAGAACGTTTTTCGTGTCTTTTTCTGCCTTAGACGTAGCCAGCTTCAGAAAAGGCGAGCTTTTGCTCAACACGGCATGCCATTCTCCATATAAAGCGTATCTCTCTTCAAACGAGAAGTTCCTCATCAAACTGTAGATTTCATAGATAGCTCCTGGATTCGCTTCAATTAAAGAGAGACATGGGAGAATGTACAATCGAAAATACTCTAGCCAGAAGTCTTTCGTCTGTACAGTGGCTCCAGCACGGCAGAAATATGATCCAATTCTGCACAATTTCACTACAAGGGAAATTGATTTAGCCACCAGGGGCCCCGAAAAGTTCAAGAACTGCTTGGAAATAGCTAGCAACTCTTCTTGATTTCGCACTAGAGCCAATTCACTGGACCAGTTTCTATAGAAAAATTTGCTGGTGGTACCATCAGTATCGATTGGTGGATGCAGAACATAGATCGTTTTGGATACTGATTGTGGAGCCAATACAGTATCCTTAATAGATGAGCATGGAAGCAGTTTCGGTGTCATTGACCCTACTGATGTTGGTGGAAAACTACGTATCGACTCGTACAATGGGTGTATTGAGTGTTCCACTAGTCGACTAATGAGCACAGCGATTTCTGGATAAGGACCAGTAATGAATGAGAACTTGGTTAATAGATATAATGAAGGGTAGACTGATCCTACTGAGAGTAGACATTGTAATAATAACGCTTTGGGACAGTGCGTTATAGGTAGCGTCGTATTTGCTGACATATTTTCGATGTTGATGCTCTTTCTGTCGGCAGTGGAATCAAGAAACGTGTCGCCACCTTTATCTTCGTTCTTAGACCCATTCGCACGATCCTTACCGCCATTTGCTCCTGTTCCATTTACATCGCCATTATCACTCTCTGACCCGCCATTGGCAGCTCCTTTAGATGAACTATCATCTTCATCAGTAAGGGGAGCAGCCATCGCTAATGCTGAAGCACCTGCAGAAAATGCTTTGCGATCCATTTCCTTTTTCCAGTTTTCTTCATATTCGCTGAATTTCTCGTCTTCAGGAGTCAAAAAATTATATACATCTTTCAGACTTATAAAGCCCTCTTTGATCAAGACTGCTATCAGCATCATAAGAGATTCGGGAGTCTCAACACTAACACCTGGTGCCGTGCTTTTATAGATCTCTAGTTTAAATCCCAACAACTGAGCAGCCATTTTATTGCCTCCCTTTCCTAAGTCGTTAATGCTCTCATGACCCACTGCAGGCTCACTGGGCCACCAGGGTGAATTTTTCAATAAATTTATGAAAAAATGACACCTATCCACGAGATTCGTGGAGGCCACATCTAAAATGATGTCCAGAGCTCGAATAGGATCCAGATCAAAGTATCCGATAATCGACTCTACAGTTCTAGCTGCAGTCTTGACTTTTCTCTCCATAGCTTCACTATCGCTATCTAACTGACCAGAAGATCGAGCTGCACTATACACTTCGACCAGCAGCTTGGCGTATCCTTCAGATTCTTCTCGCATTAGATTGAATCGCTTTTGTTTATACAGTAGATTCGTATTTTGGCGAATTAGCTTTTTCTCGAACATGGCTGGAGCAATACCTAACTCGCTCAGCACATTGGGCTCCAACACTAGCAGCATTAGAGAACTGTTTATATCTAAAAATAACACAAGTTTCTTAAGCTCGTCATTCAGTGCATTATTACTCTTCTCCCCAGATCCAGTGCTGGTGCCACTGCATCCACAGACAAACGACAACGTATACAGAAACGTCCGCACCACGTCAGGGAACTTATCAACTGCTTCTTCCATCATTTCTTTCAACAGAGGGCCTACGAGCTCAATCTCCATCATGCCACTCTCGACAGCCTTTAAACATTCGTAAAAGATGCCAATAATCACATCGGCATCCAAATCATCTACGGCTCTCTCAAACTGCTGTCGGCTGTCGCAGTGTTAGTACTATTCACTCAAGGGTAGGTGATGTTTCCGATGGCTGGGGTTGCGCTCCAGACGCTACTACTCCTCTCACTCTTCTCATGACGAGGGTTGGGATCCACAGCTCCTGCCAAGCAGGAGTTACATAGTCCTGACGCAGCCCCAGCCGTCAGGGGCATCAACACACTCCTCAAACTCAAACCAATCAATAGAACACTAGCCTAATCGGCCCATTGAGGTTCTAATCCGCCGGAAAGGGGTAAAAACTCACACATTGATAGCGCCCTCTTCTTCCCAGAGCTTCACGACTGATTCGGTCAGGTATTGGTGGTCCAAAACCTCAACAGAAATGGCTTCAACCATGGTGATAATTCGGACAACGGCAGCTCGGTATGACTCAGAGTGCGTAGTTATGCGTATTAACTGGCCCAGAATGCTTCTAGAGCCCAGTTCACAAAGTGTTTTGGATGTCGAGAAAGCTGTAGGATCCCCTCATCACATCAATTTCGACTATCAACCTCCGTGCGGCGCAGGCACACGAGCCGCACCACCACGACATGAGATCAGAAGTTCACGAACTTCGAGGTCTCGAAATTCTAATATTACCGGGCAGTTTTGACAAAAAAATGGTGAGTGAACCAGGATTTAGGAGCAATACTTAATTTGGATAGGTTTAGCTGCTCAGTGAACTTGTAGTATAATGGCAAAAAACTAACAATGATAGGCGGACAAACTGCGAGATCAGCAGAACTTCGAGCAGCTCCAGGCTCGATTCATTGGCGTAGGTGACACAGACACCACAAGAGAGTAAGTACTAGATATGTCTCTGACGATAGTGCTGCGCCCTTGGTTCTGCTAATTCTGTTTCACAGATTGCGCGGGGATGCCAACGCCTACTCTTGCTGCGCTAGAGAAGCAATGGGTCTGAGGCGTAGGCCCTAACAACGAGGCACAATAACCCTCAATGGGATTCTAACAACATCATAGACAGTGGCAGCTAAATGTACACAGAGATAGTCTGGCGTCGTATGTCGGACACCCGCCAATGCTGGAGCACTTTTCGATAGCGCTGGGAGAACCCCAGTCGAGAGTGCGGCAGCGGTTCATCGACGTAAGTTTCATAAGCTTCAGTAGTGGGTTGGTTGCAAAGGAGATAATGCTAACAAAATGCAGAAGATGGTTCAGCCACTGGGGGATCCTGCAAAGGCTAAAGAAACATAGAGCAGGATTAATATATGTACATAGAAGGATCTGGACTATTTATGTGTTGGTCTGTTGCTTGTTTAGTAGAATACGGAGCGAGTGCGATGACAGGGGATCATTTTATTTTCGTCGAGGCCGAGCTGTTTCTGGATGGCTTTGGCTGTGTCCCAGAGGTAGTAGTCGATGAGAATTGAGTTGATAGGCGCAGATGGGTCGATGGTGAGAATCTCACGGCGGATGACTTCGACAGCCCAGATGCTACCGGCTCTTATCTCGACCTCACGGGCATCTCCATTGGCTAAAGGTCGATGGTTGATGAGATGCTGGGTTAAATCCTCGCTATATGAAATGCAGTTTAGTGAATGCAGCATTTGAGGTACTCTATAGTCCGCAAACATAGTAATTTGATCAATGTCCTTAAACTCGCCGTATGATTTGCCCTGGAAGCAGGCCCAGATATCGGCCACGAGAATCTGGGCCCTTTTCATGATATGTACAGTGCGGCCTCTGTATGACGAGGTGTCGTTGAAAGAAGCGATTTTGGAACTGACAAGCTCAACCAGTTTCAGTGCTGATTTGTCGGCCTTTTTAATAAATAAGTCTATAAATGGGAATTTGGAATCTGAATTCGAGGTAGAGCTGGACTTGTGTAGTAATATCTCCTTTTGTATAGCTCTTCCAGCCTCTTTGAGCACCTCGTAGCGCTTGTCGAACAGAGGCACCTGCTCGGCAGTGCTGCTGGCGAACACTTTCTGCAGCACTTCCTTTGTAAACTCATCAGAAATCCAATATTCCGGACTGGTTATAGGGATATGAAACTCCTCAAGAGCTCTATTGATAGCAGCCACCAGGCTCCAGTAGCCAGTATACTGTTTACCACGGTACTCTACAGCGTATCGCTGGGTATCTGGTCTGCCCGTATCATTGCTGTCGTAGTTTTCCGACCAGAAACTGAAATTCAGCAGGTCCACCGTCAAAATCCAATTAACTGTGTGTTCATCTGGCCGTTTGGGGTTGAGCTCGTGGCTCGACCAGGTCTGCATCGAGTACTCTTGCTCGACCATGGCATCGTGAATGGCCCGTGCAGCATCTCGACACCCGCCCTCTAGCACCGCAACGTCCCTGGCACTAGCGCTGACAAACTCTGAGTCCGCAAGCACCCTGTTGCGAACCACCGACATGCCTTCTTTCTTGCTTTCCTGCTTTCTTTCCGTCTTCTCTTGTTTACTTTTGGATATCTGACCCCTGTCTGGTCCCTTGTTGCCTGGATCCCTCGCCAGTCTCGCTAGCCTGCCTCGAAAAAAATAAGCTCTGGAGATCGCTCCGATCGGGCGGTAGCTGTCTCACATCCCTCCTGCGCGGCTCTGGACCCTGGCTCACACAACCCACCTGCCCCAAAACGCTCGCGAAGCGAGCACCACGGGGTCTGGGGCGGAGCCCCAGCCGCCGGAGGCAACTGCCCATGCCATATCTGCCTCCGGCGGCTGGGGCTCCGCCCCAGACCCCGTGGTGCTCGCTTCGCGAGCGAGCAAGAGCGGTAGGTAGGTAGTTTTACCCCTGAGATGCCTGTGAGTGGGTGGTGGGAGCTGTGGGACAGACGCGCGACCGTCGGGTAGCCGAATGTCATCGACCAGAAACGAAGACAGCGCTTAAGCTCATTAAAAGACAGAAGATAGCATTCATTCTATGTTCTCTCAGTCTCGCTATCCAACTGCAGGATGAGACACGGCAGAGGCTCTGGCTAGGCCGCTGGCCAAGCAACGCTAATGCATCTCAGTAAACAACATCGCCATCGGAAAAACGCGCTAAATCCATTCCTCTTAGTTGTTCAGTCCAGTGGTTGGCATTCTGCCCCAGATGCCATTGCCGTGCTCCTCCTTCACAGGCTATCTGAAGGATATCTGCATTTCGATTCGAACGTGAAATGGAGCTACAGGTCTGTAGCCCAGCTGAGGCTTCTTCCCCTCCTTCTGTGGGCGCTTCCCGATCGCTGGAAGGAGCCCGTAATAACGGTCCTGGCAAACGTATTTGCAGATGCAGTTGCGTTGCAGTTGCAGTTACAGTTGCAGCTGCACGAAACAATAACAATCCCAACGTGTGCAGCAGGCGGCTGGAACGAAGTAAATAATAAATAATGCACTGGGCCAGCTGGCAGGCGGGCCAGTAGGATACATTTCGCGAAAAATAGTTTAAGGTTTCATGAAGACGTCGTGTTTGGGATAAAATAAACAAACCAGATATCTTCCTGTTGACGTGCCATCGGAGTTTGGCACGTATATATTTTGGCTGATTCGATAGTTAGGGGCTTCGAGGGTGTTTAGAACGTAATTTGAGCCAGACCTAAACGGCGAGAACAGCAGATCTTTCACCACTGGACTTAGAAAGTATGTTGAATGTGTTTGGACTCGTGTTGAGCGAGAAATAAAAAGTCGAGGCGCAGGGACAGAAAGAGGACGGGCGGACGACACAGCGAGTGACTCAGGGACTGAGAGACTGAATATAGCAGTGGGCATCTGTAGGCATCAACACGACAAATGTGTACAAAGCCAAGGAAGTAGAGTTATAACAAGGAAGCCATACAAAGAAGTCAAAGACCAGGGATCAACGAATCGAAAATGCATAATTGAGACCGAAAAGCAAGGTCAAGAATCGAGATAATGTAAAGAGAAGAATCAGGGCCAAGAATCAGTATTCAAGATTCTTATCTAGCTAAAGCCCAAGATATGCCAAGAGAAGAAACACCGAGGCCAATGGCCAAGATTCAAAGAGCCAAGAATCCCTAAGACCAGCCCTCGCGGCATGAGATACGGGGCCGAGAATCGAAATAAGAATATTGAAGATCAAGAAGGAAAACCGAATAATCGTTTGTCTGATTCAACATCCACGTCCCTGCTGCTGATTCTGTCGATCCATCAAAGAGCTGCTGCCGACCTCCAAAGATGTTTCTAAAGCTAAGCAAAAGCTAAGCGAAACATAAAGAGCCCTTAACAACAAAGAAGCAAAGGAAAGCGTAGTCTAAGACGGTAGACGTCCGACTCGAGCGCAGCGAGAGGAGCTACGGGGTCTGGGGCAGAGCCCCAGCCGCCGGCGGCACAAAGTCAACAACACACAGACACTAACAACCGCAGCCAAATATGACTTCTGACAGCATAGGCCCTCCAGGGGTGTCAGAGAGCCTGCCGTTCATCTTCTCGGACAGCGTGTTTCCCGTGGTGGAGGCGGCGTTTCCCAGTTTACCACTGGCGCCAGACGCAAAGATCGCCAAGTTCTCGAAGGACTATAGGATAGTGTCATCCAAAGTTGATAATTCGGAAAATATTCATCGGCTATTTCGATGGGCGCGGGAGGTTTTGGACTTTGCAGAGGCTCAGCCGGGTCTGAGTAAGAGCTTGATAGATACAGCAGTAGATGTGGTGAAGCTGATATCGGATTCGGCGCCTGCAGACGTGAACTCGTCTTCGCCAACGGCATCAGGCCTGTCAGGGTCAACTCCTTCGAAGTTTTATGGCGCTGCCAATTATACTATTGGTTTGTGGTATTTGTTTGGATTGTTTGACTATCCAGTTAATGCGGATACTGCAATGGAGAATTTCCTGACCGCGGCCAAACAGGGCTATTCAAGAGCGCTATATAGATTAGGAGCGTTCTATGAGTCTTCTGGCCAGATCAGCTCCGCGTTGGCATATTTTGAACATGGAGTGAGGAGAAAAGATGCTGCTTGTTATTATCGAATGGCGATTGCTTATTTACAAGGACAGCTGAATAAAACTGTGGATGTGAAGCTTGGAATGGAATATCTCGAGCGAGCATCTTTTCAAGCCGATCCTGATTGTGCTCAATCCGCATATATTTATGGGTTGATCCAATTAGGGGAGATCAATATCGCGTCATTATCACAATTAAAACAAGCTCTTGATCGCGAAGCTGGTGTCCTGGCTCTAGAACGATCTGCCTGGCTGGGATTTGGCCCTGCTCTACTTCGCATGGGCAAGGCTTGGCAGGGTGGTGAAAAAGGCTATGATCCTGCTATAGCTCTAAGATATTTTCATATTGCCAGTCGACAAGACCAGTACACTATTTATAAGGAAAAGATTAAAAGGGCTTATGCTAAACAGAAAAATGGCGATGCTTCTGATAATAGCGATACCAACGATAAGCCGATAGCTGGAGCCTTACTAGGAGTTCCCGAGCTGGAAATCTCAAAATGGATGGTTTGTGGCTCTGATGGCAGTTTTGTGGCTAACGAAGAGTGGGCTTTTAAATTCGCGGTTATGGCTGCAGACCAGGGCAATGTCACAGCCGAATTTGCTGTTGGTTATTACTACGAAGTTGGTATCTACGTCCAACCCAGTACTGAGAACGCAGTGAAATATTATAGACTGGCTTCTAATCACGGATTCGAAGATGCCAAAGTACGCTTGGTTGTTCTGGAAAAGGAGCTAGAAAATAAGGCTAGGGGTTCCGTTGAGACAGTAAACAGCTCAGCCGAAGAGACACTTGGTTCTGACCCTTTCGGTACAGGCATCCAACGCCAATTAACCCGTAAAGACCACGAACGAAGTGTGTCCATTAGACGGCAGAAATCCTTGTTGTTATCTCGTGAGAATTCTAGAAGCACTCCAGCCCAGTCCTCGACTCAGACTGTCTCAGAGCAGAAGCCAGAACCACAGTCTAATCCACAGAGTGATCGTCAGCGGGGGCGACAGTCCGGGTCTTCTCAAACTACGGACCTGAATCAAAAGCCTCTCCCTCCGATTCACAGCTTCAATGGAGCATCAGCGCCACAACCAGTTGCGAAAACAGAGCTTGAAGCCCAGCAAGCGTCTACTATACGACCACGTTCGGATTCAGAATCCAAGCCATTACCTCCAACACCGCCTCACAAGCCCATGCGATACCACGGATACAACAGTCCCTATGGTTCACCACCAGTCAGCAGATCACCCAGTCCTAAGAAGGCATTGCAAAGACAGATGTCTGAGGAGACATTATCACAACCAAAAGGGACTGTTCAACCTTTCAACTTCACATCCGGACCAGCTGCCCTTAACCCTCCATCCCAATCAAGCATCGAGATCAATAGACGAAGTCCATCACCTCGTAGATCCCATAAATATTCGTCCAGTATTGCTACTGATCAACCGGGCCATGCAACATCTAATCTAGGATCTCTCGGACCCAGAGTTAATCCTCGTAAAGTGTCTTCTCCTGTTAGAGCCCCAATTATAGAAGAATCAAATCGCCCTTCAGATTTCGAACTGAGTGGTCCTCGTACTGTTTCCAGGACACCATCTCCATCCAAAGCCGGGCCCGGTCGAATGACTAGTACAGAGAGACTAAACAACATGAGGAACATACCGCCACCTGTTATGTCTGATTTGTCAACCAGCCCCGGAAGCTCATCTTTCGGAGGGTTATCGCCACCTCGGAATCTCCCTGCTCAACCATTTCCGCGAACTGTCTCTGGACACACGGTATCTAGACTACCCAGTTTCCCCTCAGATGAGGCAACAAGAAATTCATCTGGGGCAGAAACGAGGTCGGAGCAGGATTCTAGTGCTCCGTCTGGTCCAGGAGAAAACGATGTTTTGTATCGAGTTGTACCCCTGCGAGTGAAAAAATCGTCTGAGTTGCTAAAGAGACATTCATTTCCTAGTGAGCCCTTGTATGATGACCGAACTGTTAGTCCAGAGCCCAAAAACTCCGGATTATCGTCTTCACCTCCTAATGATCCTATGAAACGTCGAAGTGCCAGACTCTCGCCAGTGTCGTCACCAGTTTACCAAGCCGATTTCTCCAACAATTCCACTCCTCTGCGACTACAGAGTCCGGCCTCGCTAGCTCATCCATACCTACAAACTGGCTCTAATGATACTACACCAACCAGACCTAGACAGTTGCGCTCATCAGGCTCACAACCAATCTTAGAAAAATTCAGCAACTTGCAGCTGTATGACACTTCGAAAATGTCCCCATCGCCTTCTTCATCACCAAAAACTTTGACATCATCGACACCTGCATCGTCCTCCTCCTTATCGGTGTCAAGTGCGCCAATTTCCATTCCCATGCATAGAGCCTCGACATCTCCCGTTCCCGAACGATCTATATCGCGATCTCCAGTAGCCCGACAGCAGTCGCCTGACAAGGGACGCAGCCCCATATCACGACCTCTGTCGTTCTTCTCCTCCAAATCGAGTCCCAAATCCCCACCTCAGCCAAGCCTCAGCTCCAACAGCTCCTCTCCCCCTTCGCAATTCTCTCGTACATCCACCGTCAGCTCTCTATCTACCACAACCACCACCTCTACCTCTAGCACTGTGTCTAATCTTCCCTCCATGGCACCAGTACAAAAACTCTCCGAACCAGCACATAATCCACTACCCCGCGTGCCAATGAGTTTCGACGAGATGGGCATCCCTCTCGGCACCGAGAACGAAAAAGAATGTATAATAATGTGAAATACATATAATTTATAATTTCCTAGATCTTTATTTTTCCAGACTGCCTCCGGCTGAGTTCCAGTCGAGCAATGGCCCACCCAGTAAAGGGGAAGTCGATGGATGACAACAGTTTAACGGTGACAGACACAAATCCAAGTAGTCCCTATTGCTACGAGGTGTGGGGCCTGGGTTGAGAAGCTCAACTGAAGAGGCAGTGTAAGATGAAAGCGGGTATACGTGTATTTTTATACAAACCTACTATTACAGGACAGGAATAAATAAGAAAAGGCGGCAGCTTTGGCCGGCAGCCGCAGTTGGTTAAATACTGAAGTTGAAGCTCTTGTCGAGGACATTAATTGCTCTGGCGTCTTCGCTCCAGAGCCCTTTGTCGATGCCGTCGCGGGTGGGGGCAGGTCCAGCAGAAAAAGTGGGCAGAGGTTTGCGTTCTGGCAATGGGAGAGCCAGGATGGCCGGAGCACCACTAGGTGGGGTCTGCGAAACAGGGGGTGGTGTCTTCTGGACGACTAGTGGAGAGGGGGTAGTCGTGAAGGTGCCTGGTTCTGTCTTTATGTAAGTGCCGCTGGTGATGTGTGATGGTGGAGGGGTGGGCACTTGTGGAGATACCGAGGGCAATGGTGTAGTGGCAGCAGTAGATATGCCACTGGGCGGTCCGCCCGATGTTGGAGGAGGTCCATAAACAACCATTCCCGGACGCTGTGGTGTTTGTGGATGTAATGTTGCGGGTCCAGCAGGACCTGGGATAGGCGGTCCGTAATGGTGTTGGGCTTGGGGAGGTGGGGGATGCTGGAGTTGTGGTTGCACATGTGTTTGACCGCCATAGTAGTATGGCGGCTGGTTTTGAGGAGGTTGTTGTTGACCTTGATGTTGTGGGGGTTGAGCTTGTGGTGGAGCAAGGGGCATTTGTTGTGGATGTAGAATATGTTGTTGCGGCTGTTGCTGTGGATGTGGTGGTTGTGGTTGTTGTGGTTGCGGTTGATGATGGGCGTGAAGTGGAGGTGCCAATTGGGCCTGTTGTTGATGAGATGGGATAGGTTGTTGTGGGCCTTGACCCGCTACCTGTTGCTGCTGTTGCTGATGTGGAGGCAACTGCTGAGGAGGTGGTTGTTGCTGATAGACTACTTGTTGAGAAGGCGGCTGCGGTGGCAATTGCTGATGTTGCTGCTGTGGCGAGTATTGTTGTGGCCCGGGGCCTATTATTTGAACTTGGCCAACGGGAGCACCTGCTTGGACATATCCTGGTGGACCTGGTGGATATGCTTGTACATACCCAGGAGTGGAACCTGGACCTTGAACTTGCGCAACAGGAACCTGCCCAGGAGGAGTCATGCCAGGTCGAGGAGATGCTCCATTATAAATGACTTGAGTGACAGTAGTCCCTGGTGGACCACCATGGCCTCCGTGAAGATTGCCAGAATTAGGAACCACATTACCAGCTGAGTCCCGCTCAGGAGTGTAGATCTGAACAATTGTATTCGGATGAGGATGATCTAATGGAGAGGAATGGTCGGGGTAAAGACCTTTTGGAATAACGATATTTCGGAGATTAGGGTCTCTCGAAGGAACAGGAAGCATTTCTCCGTTTTTAAGTTGAGCCCTAGAAAAATAGGAGATTAAATGCAACTTGAGATTTGTAGATGTAGTAATCGAAAATGACTGTTTCATAAGGCCATTTGGCTTATAACGGTATCCATCTTGCGGGATCCAGTGAACATCGTGTTCATCTTCGTCGCCCATGTCCCCATTGTTGGGTGAGTTTGATGATACTGATCTGTTATCAGCAGGGGACAGTATATTATCTGGATATGACGGTTGGGACACTGGGGTGGTCGAGTTTTGTTGACCTTGTGCTGATGATCCTGGCATTCGCACTTCTACAGGTTGCATTAGACGATCAGTGTTTACTGGAGGGAGATGACGCTCTGAAGGCACGGAAGTATCAACAACCAGCTCGACTCGTTTACCTTCCATTTCACGATAGGTCAAAAACGAGCCAGAAACTCTAGAGGCACTCCAAGATTTACCATCAGTCCAACGTCTCATGCCAGCTTCACGTTCATCCCAGACAAACACAGAGCCCGGTTGAATGGCTTTGCGTTCTTTCTCAGACAATCTTCTTTGAACACGCGGTAACAGTCCAATTCTGCAGGCCTCAAAAAGAATGATAGCGTCAAGGGTCGTTCGAACGTATCCGTGATACGACTCCATTCTTGGAGGAGGTGGATACATGGTCATAGATACTAACAGAGGGTTGTCGAAGCCAGTTTGTACGTAATCAGGTTGAGTTGATGGAGTCGAAATAGCACAAAGATTTGAACTTCAGATCCATATACTACAAAATCTACCCAACTAATGTTCTATTTTGGGACGTAGCGGTCTCTGATTCAGCCAGGATACTAGCACTAAATTAGGCAGCACAGGAAAAGTACGGAACACTGTTCCTTCTCGTATCCAGCGGTCGCTAAATAGACAGTGAGCCCAGTTGGAATCTCTGTAAAAGACAAGAACAGCCGGTAACTGTCAGAATCAAAAAGTACTGGAATACCAGACACAAGGTACGGTACCCTCTATAACAGACTATCAGTATGGATATCAGTCAGCGTCAATCAATAGCCGACTACGGTGCTACAATACAAAACGAACTTTCAATACTGATAAATAACAATATCAGTACGAGAGATCGAAATACAAAGTAGATCAGCTAATACCACTAGCAAAACCAGTCTCAAATCAATTACAATTGAAATGTGAAGCAGAAACAAACCACTAAGACAGACAAAATACCGGGGCACTTTCTGCACAGGTGTCACCTCGTCTCGTAAAGGTTATTACGGCTGTTTATATTAGGGTTGGTGATAAAATAATATTGGAACAGAAACAATCTCTCTAACAAAAGTTTCGTTTGTCGCAAAATCCAGATGTCGTTCCGTGCCAATATGATGTTGTTGTCAAAAGGTCAAGTTCACAAAGTTAGCCCAGGGATGATATTTTTTTTGTATTTTGTTTTTTTCTGTTGGAAACTGAGTTGAGGTAAGTATGTCTAGTATGAATGCGTGTATACTGTATTTTGTTTTACCACTGCATTGCTTTTTTTGGGGTAAATGAAGTTTGTTGCTTGCCCCCTATATTAAGTTGTATTACTATGTCTTAATGTACGGTAGAGCCATTATTTCCTCACTATATGGTTACTTTTGGTATGCCTGGGGCTTGCTTTTTCCAGCATTATTTTGCTTTTTGCATTCTGCCATTTTAGCACTGTTCCTTTATTTTATTATATGTACATATAACATTTGTTTTTATTTATGCTTAGAATAATTACTTTTACGCCCTTCCATTATAGGAACACTGGAGCGTCCAAATACATTAATAGAAAGCTTGGCAGTTCGGTTACATCTACACCTGAGAAGAGAAAAAGCAAAGTAGATATGTAGAAAATTGAGATTGAGTTAAAATGTGGGCCAGCCCGCCGCTAGCTGACTGGGGCCTGGCCTCCCGCTATCTTCGTCGCTCTCCTATTCAGGTTGGGTTTCTGTCATCAGGGGGGTCACCAAAGCGTAGTCAGTCCACGTTACACCAGATGCGACCAGTGGCCACGACCCCGCTCGGGAAGGAACCGATACCAGAAGGGATTTGAAGCGCGATGTTCTTGAAGAGATTCCTGAAGATAGGTAAATAATTAGATAACTGGGGGGAACAATAAACAATAGACAATAAGCATCATCACACACTGTTTTAAGCTTTCAGCGGCCGGCAGGGGCCTAGCTCGACGGACTCGACTCACCCGTTTTCCTTCTGCAATACCGTATTCCATGTCTCTGATACCGGTATGACTCCGTCGACTCAGCACGCCAAGCCCCCACCGGCGGCTCCAGCAGGAAACAATAGCAGCGTTCGCCCAGAGCCCAGAGTCCACAAACACTAACACCGTACGATACCTCGTACGACACGAAGTCGGCATCGGCACCGCCCGCTGCCGACCTCTCTGCCGGGAAAATCTGCCTCCGGCAGCTGGAGCTCCGTTTGTGGTGCTGGACTTCTGGTGGGTTGGGCTTGGCCTCCGGCGGCTGGGGCTTCGCCCCAGACCCCGTGGCTCCTGCTTCGCAGGAGATTGCTAGGACAGCTGGCGTGACGACTCGAGCGCAGCGAGAGGAGCAGCGGGGTCTGGGGCGGAGCCCCAGCCGCCGGAGGCAGGTCCCGGATGCAGGCAGCGATGAGCTACCCCACAATGGCCCGTCGGCGGCAGCAATAGCAGTGTGAAGAAGCCGGTACCGTCTCGCTGGCTGGCGCACAGAATGGGGCCCGGCAGCAGACCAGGAGGGCACTGTTGTTACCGTTGGGTCGGGTCATGGAGTGAGTCCATGGAGTGAGTCAAAGAATGTTCGCAGTCATCAGGGCCTCCTCGAGCAGTTGGCTAAGTCCGTGGCGATAAGTTCTGCCTCAGACACCGCAAACGTGTTATTATTTTGCTCATCGACTGACTCACTGACTCACAGTTTATTTGATCCGCGTTCTGGAGCAACGATAACCAGTTATCTCCGGCGACAGGTTCGCGATATCAGTCGTTCGTGTGCTGGAAGGTCCAGCATGAAACCAACGAGCATTCAGCTACAAATGCTCGGCTTGCGACCTGTCTATCAGTAGCCCCTACTAGCTTGGGTGGCAGCCTACTAGCTTGGATGCTAGAGCAAGTTCAGACTGGGGTGCTGGGTGACTTCCGAGGGATGGTCCCGGATCAACCGAGTCAGTTGTCGTGCGCTCAGCATCCAGGCACGAAACGAGGCACCATGATGAACTGCTTCTCTGCCCATCTTGCCGGATTCGGCTCATCCATTTCATTTAAACTCTGTTTCGGATCTTTGTTCTGTAAACGTAACGTTGCTTTTTCCGCTGTCATATGCTGCAATGCACCGCTACGTCATCCACTCTAACATCAAATGGGCAGTGCTCACCACTCAGCTTCTTTGGATAAGCGCAGCGCTAGCGCATCACAGGCGCTGATCACATGCACAGTAACTGCCGCTCATACCGTCGCCGGAGTGCTGCCCAACGCGACTCCTCCTCTGCCTGCCATCAACACTCGACCCAAGATGGGCCTGCTGCGACCGGCCGGGCAACCCGACCCGCCCCACAAGCGCCTGACTAGCCCGTCCAGGCTGCCGGGGTCTGCCTTCGGCGACTGGGGCTCTGCCCCAGACCCCGTGGCTCCTCTCGCTACGCTCGAGTCGTTACGCCCACGGTCCTCGCAATCTCCTGCGAAGCAGGAGCCACGGGGTCTGGGGCAGAGCCCCAGCCGCCGGAGGCAGACCCCGATCCAGTGGACTATCCAGATCCCGTCCTGAACGTGGGCCATATTGGCTTGTTGATAGGAGAAGAGATCCAGTAGATAGTGTGCGAAGGTAGGGACGGTCCAGGCCAGCACCATGGCCAGGTGTTTTGTCAGCGGAGGAGGGCGCCGTTGAGCTGGTGCCGTAAATGAATGGTGTGTAGATTCAGGCTCATGCATCATGCTGTACACGTTAAAGTAGAGAAAAACAAAATAAGCGTTTTCCAGTGCATGGAACAATATGCACACATCCGTAAGTGCGCGAGCAGGAGCCATGCGCGGCGGTGCATATATTACGTGCAAGAGGATTCTGTCAGCCTGCTGGATGGCGGACGCTCAGCTTACGGGTCTCGAGATTGCCTTCTACGTCGGTTGTATCTGGCGGCAGATACTGGCTGGCGCGGGCCAAGAGCAAGCTGGACGCTTTATGCTTCGTGCTTCATGCGCGATCCCTGGTGCTTCGTGCTTGCTTCGTGAACAAGCTTCTGTTTCAACCGTAACCTAACTCTAAATATTAGCTAGCCAAGCGCAGCAACACACGCAAACAGTAGAAATAAACTCTGCTGCTGCTTTTGACTATCCATCGAATTAGTGATAAAGTTGAGAGCAGCATTGCAATCAAACCTTGCCTGCGAACCAAGTTCTTGCTGGCAGTTCCGTCTTGTGTTCAACAAATTGCCCTTGATAATCACTTATCCGGGCTCTTTCGACTGCTTGACTGGGGTGGGCGCCTCCGGCGGCTGGGGCGCTGCCCCAGACCCCGTGGCTCCTCTCGCTGCGCTCGAGTCGTTCCGTCGCGGGCCCCGAGCATCTCCTGCGCAGCAGGAGCTACGGGGTCTGGGGCAGCGCCCCAGCCGCCGGAGGCACGTCCTCATTGGAATCGTGCGAAGCAAAGGAATCCACTTTGTTTCAGGGACGTTCCGCAGTTTAAGGAACGGTTGCGTGGTTCTGGGAAGATCGGGTACCCCTTGCCGCTCACTGTCCGAATTGCAGTGCGCTGCAGTGCTGCACGTCGACACGTCGCCTGTGAAGTTACTTTTTTGCCTGTTCGATCTTCTCTTGAGCTGCCCCTTAGTAGATGTGCATGTGTGTGTGTATCATTTCCCAGCGCTGTCGTTGTTGTTGATGTGGATGTAGGCCTAGTTAGTATTTGTCGAGATGGTGCTTCTCTGGGGTGCGTTGGGCAGCAGACGGCGAATTTCCGCCTTGATAATAATAGTTTCAGACCTGCTGAAGTCGGCGAGAGAGAACATGGCGCTGCTGGGACCTGCAGTGCAGTTGGAAAATGATGTCGTTCGGATTCTCTCTTATCTACAGCTTCTCGATTGGCTTGCGGTCTGTCGTCAGCATCTCCTATTCAGGTTGCGGTCCTAACCCTATGCACGTTAAGCTTACAGTTTTGGGCGAGTTTGATTATGCTTAAAATGACAACCCTAATCCGGTCTCCCCGAGAGCTCTGCTGGCGCGCAGTACGGTAGGCAGAAGAGTGGGGGTACAGGTTAGTTTAGTGACTGGACTCTTGTTCTGACCTTTGTTTGTCGAACTCATTAGAATGCTAGAATGAACATGGACCGCCTTCGACACAAGCAACACAAGTAGATCCTTTTCGGACACTGCAATATACACAGTTAAAACATTATAAGATAGGATAGGCTATAATAATATACATGAGCTGTAGGACGGTTCCTAATCCCTGCTGAAACATAGCTAATTCCCCTGCTTCGTGGAACCGTCGCGATTGCATGAGACTGGTGTGCCAGCCGGTAGGAGGTCGTCGGGGTGACTCTGTGCTGCTGGGGTCGGAAAAGTGAGCAAACCGGGATTAGTTATAGCAAGCGCGCGGGTGGCTGGATATGCCATTTCATCACTAATTTGCCTGTTCCGTGATAGTGTTTCTGCTCGTATCGAAGATCTCTCTGTTACTCCTGACTAACTTAGAAACCTTGAATACCAAAGCATGCTTGCTTGCTTTTTCGGTGCAAGCTCTGCTTTTAATGCTTTAGCATGCAGGCAAGATTAATGCAGAAACTAACTGCTCATGCAGCCAACTCTCTTTTATTTTTCCGTTTCTTGTCACTCGTCTCATGTCCTTTTCCATGCGCCTCAACTTAAACTTGAAAGGCAATCGACACAAAGATCTCTTTCATTCCCGTCGCCCTCCTCACCTGCCAAGCCCACTGCTACGGCTACGCAGTCTGCCTCCGGCGGCTGGGGCTCCGCCCCAGACCCCGTAGCTCCTGCTTCGCAGGAGATTGCGAGGACCGTCGACGTAACGACTCGAGCGCAGCGAGAGGAGCCGTGGGGTCTGGGGCGCAGCCCCAGCCGCCGGAGGCACCTCCCCTCACCCCAGCTTCTGCGGAGCAGCCTCCTCAGCTCTAGAATGAACGGACGCTCCAGGCAACGACCCATGCCCTGGCGGGCTGCATGCCGTGCTGCCGATTAAGCTTGTCAAAACGGCGCCAAGTATTAAACAGCCAGACTGCATTACTCGTGCTGCAGCCCAAGCGCCAAGTTGTGGTCGGCTAGCCCGATCAGCATGCCCTGATTGGGCTAGCGCGCTGCTATCATCAACAACGTAAACTTAACTTTATCTTACATATACGATTTCCTTGTTCAGCGACGTGTAGTCGCGCTCACCTCACCCCTGAGTCAGAAGTGGTGTGCCTGCCAGCTAGCGTACGCTGAGGTGTAGGCTTGCTGGCTGGGTGTCTGGTTGCCTCCGGCGGCTGGGGCTGCGCCCCAGACCCCGTGGCTCCTCTCGCTGCGCTCGAGTCGTTGCGTCGACGGTGTGAGCAATCTCCTGCGAAGCAGGAGCTACGGGGTCTGGGGCGGAGCCCCAGCCACCGGAGGTGACAGTTCGTCCCTCGGCCCTTAACACGGTGCCGTGGAAGGGGGTCGATCGAGGCTTGGTGCCGCCTCAAACCTTAGCTGGGACAAGCTTCTGTCGGAGCGGTGTCTGTCTATCGTCACGAAGTAGATTAGTGGATCTATGTAGAGTAATGTAAACAAGCGGTGTGCGAGTTGCAAGATTTGTCTGTCTAGGGCTTGGTGTTGACGTATTTGAGGCCGTGGTTACCGTGGTATGGCGCCACTTTTGGTGGCTGCCAGCCAGCGAGAACTGTGTCCCGGTCGACCAGCTTGTAGATCTCGACACCAAGGGGTCGGCAGGAGGAGAGCACCTCCTCGTAGGAGCCTCCCCAGCCCCATTTCGACAAGTCGCCGCCTGGACAAGCCGACAGTGCACAGAGAAGGTCGATCTCGGCAAAGAATTCGAAGTAGTCGTCTTTGGTCGATGGAGAGGTCTCCATGAAATACTGTCCTTTGGCATTCAAGCCAGTGACCTGAAACACATTCAGCACATCATGCACATCAAATTCTGTCAGACCATGAGGAAGAACGGCACGCGTGAGGTTGGAATGACAATGGTTGTCAATTATCTCATTGTTGTCGGTATTGTCATTGTTTACAAACTCGGCATTAACTTTGATACCGCCTCCTGCAGAGTCCGTGCTCGAGGACCCTGCGTCAACGCCTGACTCAGTATCTGCATCTCTGACAGCAGTACCTGTCAAAACTGCATCAACATATGGATCACATCTAGTCCCGAGTAGGTCATGTACCCTGCCTCCCCACTTATCTATCCCGTAATCACTCAACGAGTCTCCAATAATAGTAACCATAGGTCGAAGATAAGGAAGCGACGACCACAACCGGTCGTATGTTGATACATGGGAGCTATGCAGTTGTCTTGTCCGACTGGCCCAGAATCTTTCTCTGGGATTGTGTAGATTCCAGAGATTCAGGTCTCCTACCTGGGGACCTTCTGGGGTAGTCAATCTGCAAATATACCCGGCTGGCAATTTCCAGCTCTTGGCTGTTCGAATGTCGATAATGAACTTGTCCACCAATTGTCGTTCTGCCCCGGCAATGCCACCGTACAGCTGGCGGTCTACATTCAGTGGCGTGATTTTCTCGTTCGACGGCAGGTAGGCAGCCACCGGTTCCGTGAGGTTGTTCGTGTCTTGACGCGCCATTCTCAGGAATCTTAGTAATATACCTTAACAGATTTTCTTTGTTTTCTGTCCTAATATTATCGTTTCGTTCTTCTGCTTTTTATTTATAGCAGATTCCCGACACTAATCCAAGACCAGCAGCTCCGGCCCCATTTGTACTTCCCCTACATTCTCGGAATTCGCTCCCCGCCGGAGCCTGTTTCCGCAACTGCATGCCTCTTGCACTCGCGAATTCTTGGCTACCGCTCGCGTGAGAAAAGAGAAACTTCTGGGGTCGAGCTAGTGGGGTGGTCGTGGGGTGGTCGTGAGGTGGTTTATTTCTGTGCCCACTGTTTTCTTGTCTGCCTCCGGCGACGAGGCTCTGCCCAGACCACCAGACGCCGCTATTGCTTCGCTCGAGGCGGACGTCTGATTTCCGTGGAAAAGATGTGCCCTCAGTTGACGCCTCTGGCATTGCATCCTGTTGTGCTCAGACTGTGGTACTGTTTCTGTTGAGGAAAATAAAATTGTTATAGTGGCATTAGGGCCATCGTAGCGCTAGTCTGGACAGCCTAGTCCGTCTTCATAAAAGGGCAAATTCAGGGGGCCGCCGAGGTCTTGCCGGGCGCACCCTTGCCCTTATCTACCCCAGACGATCAGATCAGAAGAATCCTGTGAAGCAGGCTTCTGCTACATTAATGAGGTCTGCTACCGAACCACGGCCGCCCACATTGGCGGAAGTGACCCGGGGAACTCTTCTTGTAGGTGATCTTGGTCCCCTGTGTGCCTCCGGCGGCTGGGGCTCTGCCCCAGACCCCGTGGCTCTGCCCCAGACCCCGTGGCTCCTGCTGCGCAGGAGATTGCTGGGACCGTCGACGCCTCGACTCGAGCGAAGCGAGAGGAGCAGCGGGGTCTGGGGCAGCGCCCCAGCCGCCGGAGGCACAGTCCCCTCGATGCATGCTAACAGCTATCCAGGGCCTACGATTGAGTAGGGGCCATGTGTGGAGAGCGTACGTGATGCCCACTGTAGGGGTGCTGGTCATGCTGGCGGCTCTTTATGGCGTGAATGTGGTAATGGGTCTCACGCCCGTGCTGATTCCGGCGTCGGTTATTTGCATGTTGATTCTGTTTATTGGGCTGTTGTTGTTGGAGCAGTTGTTTGGCACTCGGCGCACTTCGAGGGTGCTGGCTGTGGTCAATATCCCCGCCGGGTTTGCTCTGAAGTGGATCAATGTCTGCTTCACTTCTCCGTTTATTCTCCTGCCGCTGGCTCAGAGGGTGTCTATTGCGGAGGCTTTTGAGATCGGTGCGGTGTTTGTGGTGGGGTATTTGGTTATGATGGCCTTCTATGGTTATGTGGCTTGGGGGCTTCAAAAGGTCACAGGCGGTCGCAGAAGAGCAGAATACGGCGAAGTAGCGTCTGGATCTGTCTCGCTGGAGCTTGATAGACTCAATAGCAGTAGTGCCAATAGAAACTCTATTGGAGGTGGCGGTGATGATAATAGAGATGGTACTCATACTGTGATAGCTGCGAGCACAGCCGTAACTGGAGACTCGGATAGAATAGGGGACTCAGATGGAAATAGAGACAGTCAGAGAGGCAGTGTAGATGCCACGCGTCTGGACCCTTCTGGGATCTCTAGTGGTGCTGGAAACAGTCGTTCTGACGAGGTCGAGAAAGGAGAAGGGCTGTCTGTCCTGTCTGTCCAAGAGAGTAGAGCCGAAAGTTCAGAACTTGAAGGGAACGCTAATGCTGGTTTTACTTCAAATGCGGTGGTCGACGCACCCTCGGCGCCAAAGCCAGTTGCACCTATAACTCGGTTGAGTATGGCAGTTCCCACGTCGTCGCCTGCAGAGCACGAGTTCAATAGACGCCGCGAACCCCAGCAACCGCTTCCGCCCACATTCACGACTGTGATAGCTACTTGGATCGTTGGCAACTTTGACTGGCTAGTGTATGCTATATTGTTGGTTGTGGGTGTGTTTGTGTACTATACTATCAGCTACGGGCTGTTCCTCGACCTGGCTATCATTGTATTATCATACCGGTCAGGATTGCTGATTCCAGCTAGATACAGACTGGTAATCCATCCCATTCTAGTCTGTAGTGGCATCAGTATTTTTGTTATATTTATTACAGGACGGATCAACAATGAAACGTTAGAATATCGTCTGGAGAGATTTAAAACAGGTCGAAACTACCTAACGCTTTTTAATGGTTTTCCAGCTACTTTAGGGTCTACATCTGGCTCTACTCCTAGTTCTACTGCTACTTCATCTGCAGTAATTCCAGGAGCGGGTGATGTTTTATCGACGCTCCTCGATGTCAGTATCGTGTCATTAGCAGTGCCAATGTATCAGTACCGTAGTGATCTCAAACGGCATTTTGTTGTCCTTATTGCATCGTCTTTACTCGCTGGGTTGACATCCTTCTTCATATATCCGCCGCTGTGCTATGCAATTGGTATTTCCCAGACAAGATCGCTAGCTTTCATTGCTCGGAGTGTGACTCTGGCTCTAGCGCTGCCAGTAGTCGAAGCCGTCGGTGGTTCAACTTCACTAGTAGCAGTAGTAACTATTCTGTCAGGCATTTTTGGAGTTCTGTTTGGAAACTTGTTAATGGGACAAAGAGGCCTGCGGTTTCGAATGGACGACTATGTCACGAGAGGCATCATTATGGGACTCTGCTCTGGAGCTATTGGATCTGTGCATCTACTAAACATTGACCCTAGATCTAGTGCTCTGGCAAGTCTAAGTTTCTTTTTGTATGGCATTATTCTGATTATTTTGGCAGTCATTCCGCCAATTGCGAACACCGTCAGGGAATGGGTTGGCCTGCCTTTATTATGACGATGAGACGAGGAATGAAGCGTCACGAGATCGAAATCTCGACACATTTGAAACAACTTTTGTTTTTCACACTCTTCAACTAAGAACGCAAATGTTTAATTACTTATATATGCATGGTAAATCGTCGTGGTCTCATCCGTAACCTTACAAGAACAGTAGCCGCGAAATAGCCAATATCAGCCCCTGTTTCAGAGCGACTGTGGTGGACAGGCCTCCGGCGGCTGGTGCTCTGCCCCAGACCCCGTGGCTCGCTTCGCTCGAGGCAAAGACCGTCTTTCGTGCGATATGGGCCCCCAACGCCCGTTTGAGCGAAGCAAGAGGGCCACCAACGCAGCTGGAGGCTGTCAATGCCATTCATATTTACGCTTGTATGCTTGTATGCTTGTATGCCTGTGGCTCCTGTCTCTACGCTGGACTCGAGGATACATGATCCCAAGATCTCAGCGAAGTGAGGGCAAATGCCTCCGGCGGCTGGGGCTTCGCCCCAGACCCCGTGGCTCCTGCTTCGCAGGAGGCTGCTGGGACCGTGTCGTCTCGACTCGAGCGTAGCGAGAGGAGCCACGGGGTCTGGGGCAGCGCCCCAGCCGCCGGAGGCACCTGCTTGTATGCCTGTGTGCTTGTATATAAATAGAACCACCAGCTTTTGTGCTGATTATTATTTATTACTACTCCAACTATCACCACTTTACATAATAGGGGCGTCTGGGTTATTGTAACATATGCAAAAGCAGCTCTGTTTGAAGTCAACGATCTCACGCCTAATTCTTAATAAATAAACATTTGATAAAAAAATAAAATTGAAATTAAACGGAACAGGTGAAACGTCGCTCAGCTGCAAATACCCCTGCAACCGCTGCTGCAAACATCAGGTACAGCCCATCGTCGAGGATCGCTGCTGTCGATTGCAACCCGATTGCTGCTACTGCAAGGGCAACCACACTCTATACGCGACTCTCCCCTGCCTCGAGCAACGACCATCCAGCAAAGGTGCAGGTGGTCTCCGACCAGGATCTGAACATGCGAGCTTACGAAACTGAGAACACGCCATGCCCATGTCGCGATGCTAGCCCCCCAAACTGCAACAGCCCCAATGCGCATCCTTTCTGGGATCGCTCTGTTTACTTATAACGTTACCCAGACACTCACCCTTATCCTTATTAAGCTTCGCTGCTTTCTAGCTTAAATAAAACCAAATCAGCAGATTTGTCATCGCGAGTTTCACTGGCGCGTCGGCGGATGCTACACTTCAGGGGAGGGTGTGCCTCCGGCGGCTGGGGCTCTGCCCCAGACCCCGTGGCTCCTCTCGCTGCGCTCGAGTCGAGACGTCGGGCTTCCTGTTCTGACTGATGGCAAGAGTTGAGGACCTTGGTTCTTCTCTTTGAACTACCTCTGGCGGGCATATGATTGTGATGTGGTGGCTAGAAGAACCCAGAACGAGCGAAGCGAGCTACGGGGTCTGGGGCAGAGCCCCAGCCGCCGGAGGCAGCATCCCACCCCCAAGCTTGGTTGACAAGGTGTTACTCAAGCATTACAAATTCAGTTTCGGCTGGCAATTTTGTCAGGGAGCTTGTTGTGGCTGCTGCTGCCGCTGGGCCCGCCGGAAGCAGGCCTGGTTCCGGGGTCTGCCGTGAAGAGAGTTTGGGCAGCTTTTTGGGGATACAAATCCCGTCGGGAGAGTTGGCTGGGTGGGAATGCCCTACCCTGGCCCCTCCAGGTTTGCTACATTTGACCTAAACCTGAGGGATTTTTTCATTGCATTCACGCATGAGTAGGCTCAAACCGAATGACTTGCCCGCATGATCATGCCCCCCGTGCTTTGTTTCAGCAGCCGTCTCCATCAAAGCAGCTGCCGCCGCCCAATAGAAGCTCGAAAATTTCCAAAAGGACCCCTGCAATTATCGGCTTGTTACCCATTATAGCTGCTCTGTCCCAACTCCAACCGCTGCGCATCCCAGCCTGCTGCTGGCCAGAATATGCGCCAGAACGCTAATTTAAAAATTCTGATATAAGGCAGGATATTCCGAGGGCACGAAAATCTATTAAAGCGTTATATTGTGGGATATTTCGATTTTTTCTGTATATCACGACTGGAGCTTGAAGGAAGTGTACTTCTTTGGATTATTTGTGAGTGGCCCTCAAGGGATTTTTTAAATTTTTTGTTGGTTGTCTCGGCAATTTTCAGCTTACTAAGGTATTTCTGCTGTCTTTATTACTAGTAGTGATATTATAGTAGGCGGGCATTACTCTGCTCTGCTTGGCGTGGGTAATTTTTTCTTCACCCCTAAGAATTCATCTGGGTCAGCCCAGGAAATTCTTATATTACCTAATTGAAGAGTATCAACAGAAGTAGAATATCGGGTATTTGTTATTCAAACAAATCTTCGCTGTTCGTTTCGTACGCTGCCTGTGATACTGTGATAGGTAGTTACTCAGCAGCTGGCTTCGTGCTCTGATTCGCACTTTGTGAAGGGTATCGATAATCTTTCGACCCCGCCATTAATTGCGTCCGAAGCAGTTGTGCCCAAAGCTATTCGTTCGATTTATAGATTGGTTTCTCGTGGATAGTATCTTCGATCGAATTTATTGATCTTCTGTTTTTCTCAGGAAATTCTCATTTCCTTGCTGGTGGTGGTAGCTCATTACTAGCAGAATTATTTATTTGGAAAAGGATTGACTCTGAGTTTTTATTTTTTTAAGTAAAAAGACCACGAGTTCAGTCTTCTATTGGCGTTTTTTCTTATTATTTATTCCTGTTTTTGAATTCTCTATTTTTTATTTGTTTCTGATATTTCATACTGCCTACTTCGATTTTTACCATGGTCACTACTAGCAGTGCTCAGAACGGTGGTGTGGCTTTGGCCCCACCTCCTCAGATGGCTTATACTACGACGAGCAGTGGTGATACCCCACCACCTCCAAACTCACGACCTGTTTCTGCCATGGCTAAACTGAAGACCATGTTCGGTCCTAAAAAGGCAGCAATGCCTTTTGGCGAGCGAAGTCCAGTCCCTTCGCGGACTCCAAGTCCATTGCCCAGTCCAGTAGCAGGTCCTACTCGGTCGCCTACTCCTAGCATTCATTCGAATAACGGCCATAGTACCTTGAACACCTCAGTCAGTGCTAATGATGACCACATCAGCGATAGGACTTACGGTAACGTCCATGTCAATGGCAACGGACATGGTCAAAGCCACCATAATAGTGGACACAGTCATCATGGCCATGGTCATGGCCATACTAGCTCCGTTAATAGTACGATATCACACTCGACCCATGGGTCAACGTTGGCTCCTAAGCCTTCGAATAATACAGTCATGTCATCATCTTCAGCCAACTCCTCAAGTGCCACTCTTGCCTCTATGACTAAACGAATAGTGCTGCTAGAAAACGGCTCACATGAGCATAATTTAAAAAGCACTCGACGACAAGAGAAGCTTGGTAGAATGATTCGTGATATTGTCGGTACTGGACAGAAGGTTCGTCAAGATGCGGTTTCTGCAATGCCTGAACTTGTGGATAAGAATAACGAAGATCTGAATAGTCGCATTTCCGATCTGAGTTTAATGAGCGGTCTCGTATCTCAGATCGAAAAGGGTGAGAAAGATGTCCAGAATCTCGTCAGAGATCAAGGGCTTAAAATCCCCCCTATGCATGGATCAGGAGCTGCGTCGACAGCCACAGGTTCAGCGCCGAAGTCGCTGTTGCAAAAATACGGTAAATGTCAAGAAATCATAGGAAAAGGCGCATATGGAGTAGTACGGGTGTCTCATAAATACGACCATGTATCGCACAGAGAAGTGTTGTTTGCGGTTAAAGAGTTCAAGAGACGGAGTTCAGAGACTGAGCAGAACTTCTCTAAACGATTGACTAGCGAATTCTGTATTAGTTCTTCGTTACACCACGCGAATATCATTCAAACACTAGATCTCATGAAAGATTCACGTGGAGTATGCTGCCAAGTGATGGAGTACTGCGCTGGAGGAGACCTTTACTCACTGATTCTCGCATCTGAAGGAGGTTTAGAAGTGGTTGAGGCCGACTGTTTTTTCAAGCAGATCATGAGAGGTGTTGTCTACATGCATTCAATGGGTGTAGCACATTGTGATCTCAAGCCAGAAAACATCTTGTTGACACCTAGTGGTGTAGTGAAGATCAGTGATTTCGGTAATGGCGAATGCTTCCGTATGGCATGGGAGTCAGAGATTCACATGCTGTCAGGAGTGTGCGGTTCCAGGCCATATATCGCGCCCGAGGAGTTCAAAGATGAAGAATTTGACCCAAGAGCAGTCGACGTATGGGCTACCGGCATCATCTACATGGCAATGCGGACAGGTAGCTATCTCTGGCAAGTGGCAGAAGATGACGACGAGTTCTACGCCAAGTACCTTCAACGACGAAAACACAAGAATGGCTACGAACCAATCGAGTCGCTGAAACGAAGCAAGTGCAAAAACGTCATCTACTCCATCCTCGACCCCAAACCTAACAGGCGCATCACCGGCAAACAGGTGCTCAACAGCGAATGGGGTCGCAGCATACAAGTCTGCGAAGCAGGTGAACGCGGCCACTAGCCCCTACTACCCACGGGTAATTCCTGTATAATATAACGAAGACATGACCGAACTGTTTGTGCTGGCCGGTTGCCTCCGGCGGCTGGGGCTACGCCCCAGACCCCGTGGCTCCTGCTTCGCAGGAGACTCTGAGAAGAAAGTACAATTCTCAGACTTGGATAACGCTTTTGGTTATTCGGAGAAGGTACCTGAGACTCCTGCCTTCCGACTCGAGCGAAGCGAGAGGAGCAGCGGGGTCTGGGGCGAAGCCCCAGCCGCCGGAGGCAGATAAGCCCACGATAAAAACAAAAAACAGCAGTATATGTACGTATATAGTATTATCAGAAGTCGGTGAAGAGGTCGCTGTAAGGATCAGGGCCGCTGATGCCGTAGTCCAGCTCGTCTTCAGGGTAGCGGTCGAACAGCGAGGTGTCGCCGACACCAGACTGGATGGGCGGCTCATAGGGTGTTTCGATGTCTTTCGACAGCAGTTTTTCCCAGATGACCTCGCTGAACCAAGGGTGCGACTTGATGTCGCCCGAGCCTCCTTGCAAGTTACCTAGTCGGCGGGTCAGATCTTTGGTGATGAGTTTCTGCAGAAGGTCGGTCACGTCTGGGTGTAGATATGGTGGATATCGCACATTTCCAACAAGAATGTTTTCGTAAGTCTTCATTGGCGTCTGGTCGTAGAATGGGGTGTATCCAGTCAACATTTCGTAAATAAGAATACCTAGCGACCACCAGTCTACAGACTTGTTATATGCCTTGGTAGTGACCACTTCAGGAGCAATGTAATCGGGGGTGCCACAAAGCGTCCATGTAACATCAGCTACTTCTTTAGCAAAGCCAAAATCGGTGATTTTGATATGACCATTTTTGTCGAGCAAAATGTTCTCGGGTTTCAGATCCCGGTAAATGATATTATGAGAGTGCAAATATTCCAGCGCCAAAGTGACTTCGGCGGCATAGAATTTGGCTACGGGGTTTGGAAATCGTTGAGATTTTCGTAGTAGTGAGAATAACTCTCCACCCTCAATATAATCCATGACCATAAAGAGGTTTCTGGAATCTTGGAAAGTACCCCACATTCTAATAAGAAAAGGATGTTCTACAAGTTTGAGCATTCGACGTTCGTCGTTTGTGTGCTCGACCTGTTTCATCTTTACAATCTGGGCCTTTTTAAGCACCTTAATGGCATAGAAACGGCCGTTATGGATACTTCGTACCAAGTGTACTCGGCCAAACGAGCCAGTACCCAGAGTTCGTTGAATCTGGAAATCTGACAACGAGTATTTGCCCTTAGAAACAGTCGACCGTTTGGGGAGCAGGCTGTGACCACCAGCGCCCATGGCTGGGACTGCTTCAGTCGCAACTGGAGCCGCTGTTGTCTGAGCATGGGATTGGATAGGCTGTTGTTGGTGTTCCTGGTGCTGATGTTGTTGCTGCTGCTGCAACTGATGATACTCTTGCTGCTGCTGGTGCTGGTGCTGCTGTTCATGCTGCTGCTGTTGGCTATGGATATCAGCCTGCTGCTGCTGCTGTTGCTGTTGCTGTTGCTGGTGGAGCTGGGCAGCATGGGCGTCAATCTGTGACTGGGCATGAGCATCGGCCTGCGAATGAACATCGTGGCCCACTGGCAGATTCTGGAGAGGCTGCTGGAGCTGCTGGGGATGTTGGGAGACCGTCTGATGGTCTACCAACACAGCAGAAGGCTGCTGCTGAGGCTGCTGCAGACCACCAGCGGCGCCAGGAACTTGGCTGGTGTTGGACATGGTCGGGTGGGTCTGGGTGCTACCAGTGGTAGAATTGGAATTAGACGATAGCGACGAGACAGGCGACGAGTGCGACTGCGAATGGGACTGCGAATGAGACTGCGACTGCGGATGCGACGAAGCGGAAGAGCTATCAAGATCGGACGAAGTCAGATGATCCCTCTTTTTATGTTGAGCTGGGTTCAGTTTATTCAGAATGCGTTTGTGCATAGGAACTTGTCATCCACGACGACGATGACTACGGCAGCAACGAAGGGAGGTGTCTACTCGGAGCTGTGGACACAGTCAGGTCTTTCCGAACGCGTGATAATCTGCATACCCTCGTTAGACACAGTTCGCACTGTGAAATACATCGAGAAGGGGAATATGCCTCCGGCGGCTGGGGCTGCGCCCCAGACCCCGTGGCTCCTCTCGCTACGCTCGAGTCGATTCGTCGACGGTCCCAGCGGCTCCGCGAAGCGGAGCACAACCAGGTCTGGGGCGGAGCCCCAGCCGCCAGAGGCACAACCCACTACCCACGATGAAAACTCACTCTAATAGCAATTGTGTTGAAATCAATTGCAAGAAATGGCTCGATTTGCGTCAATTGATCGAGAGCAATAACACACCCTTCAGCAAGACAATTGGAGTCGAGCAGTTGTGTGGTTTGTATCGGTGGACGGAAAGGCTGAAACCGGCGGTTTTGTCAGCAGTTTCAGGACTCAATTGGTTCTTCTTGACCTCGCAATGGAATGGTCAATCGTATAATATCAACTGCTGTTGGCGCGGGAGACTGGCGAAGCGATGGCGATGGTAGAGGCGGCGGTGGTAGGGGGAAGTGGTAGTTCGCGATGTAATCACCAACGGCCGTGAAGTGGGTACGGGATGCAAGGTGTGAAACTGTATCTGTGAACCCCAGCGCTGAACTGCTATCGGCCAGCCAGCGCCAATGGCCAGCCAGCCAGGGCCCTCTCCCGCCCACAAAGAAGCCGTACTCGAACAAAGGCCCTGGGTTATCTAAACCCTAACCCGTCCTGGACCCTGGAGGGGGGAGAGTCTGCCCCCGGCGGCTGGGGCTGCGCCCCAGACCCCATGGCTCCTGCTTCGCAGGAGAGTGCTGAGACCGTCGAGGTTCGATTTTAGGGCAGCAAGTGGTGCAGCGGGATCTGGGCGGAGCCCAGCCGTCAGAGGCATGTGCTGATATCCTGTATCGGATATATGAATGTGAGTCATTTTACTTACCTCAGTAAAATCAAGATTCCACTTGGGCTATGTACTTCAATTGGTGTTTGTTTGGAACATTTTCTGAAACTAAAAAGCGAGAGATGGTCAAATGCTTGAATATACTGCTTCTTTCACTGTCGGCTCACTTCAAAGACAAATGAACCTCGTTAGGAGCATTCTTACTGTTTCAAGTGTGTCTGTCATTTAGAAGTCGTGTAGACCCATCACTGGGCCAAGAAGAGAAGTATCTGCATCGTTTAAGAAAGAGTTGGCAGGGGAAGATCTGAGCTCTCTGCCAAATGTTTCTTTATAAGAATCTATCTTTATTATCTACACGGTCCCTGCATATAGGCTAAGCATATTCAAGTTGAAAATAGGAATGGATCGGCGGTTTACTAGACCCTTATGTTACAATGCGGAGTCTTTCATGGACCACGGTTAAAACAGCCTTCTAATTTCTCGATGGGCGAAAAACACAATCAGCCAAATTAATGAGTTGAAACGTATCAGTTGCTTGATTTAAAGGGCTATTGCGCTTCCATGCTTAGAACAATGGTATAGCGAATATCTATAAGCCCTGTTTGCAGCATATCTCCTTAAACCCCAGGCCTGAAGATTCCGTCCCTCCATTTCTCATGAATCCTCAAACCAGAGGAGAGGGGACCCGACGCCCGACTCGAGCGTAGCGAGAGGAGCCACGGGGTCTGGGGCAGAGCCCCAGCCGCCGGAGGCAGAGCACACCACGCTAGAAGGATGTTATATATACATATACATTAGAGAGAGCTGGACGAGAAATGGTAGTTGTCGAGCAAATAGAGATAGTCCTGGAGGATGGAGCCGAAGAGGTTAATGACAGGCACATTTTCTGTGCGTGTGACCACTCCGTGGAGTATGGGGCGGACAGTAGTCTGGTACATGGCTCCACGGACAGACCACCACCACAGGACCATGGCACGTTTTTTGAGTTCTTCGGATTCCAGTTTAGTAAGAGAGCCCAATCCGCGTGGCAAGGTCTCTTCGTAGTGTTGCATAGCCAGACGACGGGAGTAGTACTCTACAGCAATACCTGCCAACCAAGGAGTCCAGTTTCTTGGTCTAGATCGGTATTTGTATGCCAATAATGCATAGACCAAGGGCCGGAGGATGTATAAAACTTCAGCAACGAGCGCTTTTGAAGGAGGCCGAAATTTGAGCTTGGCCATTAAATCCAGTGGCTGCTGGACATCTTCTAGCTGCAACACTTTACTTGTCAAGAAAGATTTCGAATCAATAGGCGTCTCTGGCAGCGGTGTTCCGGTTCGAGGCATGATCCATGAAGACGACAACGAGCTAACACTGCCATCTCCAAGATATCCTGAAGCACTGGGAGAGCTCGAGTTTGGTAGCAACCCTGATGATGCCGATTGTGGTTGCGTTTGCAGTGATTGCGGATCCGTTGCTGAAGCGGGCATCTGGCCAGGATCGTATTCACGCTCTGGAATGGGTGGAGTGACCAGCTGGCGTTTCGACACAGTGATCAACGCTAGTCTGAGCGCGGATTTGAAGGACTCAATGCCAATAATCGTCTTCCACCTGTTGTTCACCGACCCCACCTTTGCCACAGGGACGTATTGCTTCGAGTCTCTCTGTTTCGCCACAGTCTCCCAAAGCAACTCCGTATATTGCGTCACAGTCAGCGTCAATGCTAATGCCTTGTATAGCTTCCTCTGTTTCATAAGATCTTCCGTGTACTTATTATGCAAACTGGGCTTGAACTCCGACTCTGGCCGGTTCTTGGCTGCTCTCGCCAGAATCGAGTCATGGTACAAACCTAGCAGCTGTAATGACGAAGTTACTAAGGTCGTGTTAGAATGTGGATCAAGGGGATGGGGTGCCGCCTCCGGCGGCTGGGGCTCTGCCCCAGACCCCGTTGCTCCTCTCGCTCCGCTCGAGTCGAACGTCGACGGTTCCGCCAAGCTCCTGCACGGGAGGAGCGACAAAACCTGGGAAACAGTGCCAGAAGCTGGAAGCATAAGAGCGGCCAGTGAACTCACAAGTCTCGGAAGCAACCTCTACGTCCTTGAATCGCCCGGGAAGTATGAAACTCAGTGATCTGAGACTGGACTCGATAGATGAAATCTGACTGGCATTGCTGAGAAGAAAGTCCTCGTATTTGGACAGCCAGGTTTTGTTACTTGTATCGTCTCCAGAGGCAATTGTCATTTTCATAGAGCTCTCGAATTCCCTGCTGTTGGTCTGGTTAAAGACCTGGCGGCAGATCAAAAAAGTCCGGGGTTAAGTTCCAATCATGCAAACAAGCCGAGGTTCAGCCGTTCATGTCTTCGAGTCTCAGGGGGCCGGGGTTACCCCTGAGCAACACCAGTTCCCAGAAGCTGCCATAAATCTATTACATCGGTTGGAAATTCCATTACTCTCAGAAACAAGAGTTACAACTATTAAAAGATTGCTTAGAGGCTTGATTGGCCAATCGGATGAAGTCATTGGTTCAAGTCGGCAGACCGACCCTCCAGCAAATATGTTAAAAATAGGAAACTTTTAAACGCTCTACAAGGGCTATATAATAAACAGTTTCTCTCAACACCGTTACCAAACAGTGCCCCCTTCTTCTCCGCGAAGCGGAGAACAACCAGGGTCTGGGGCGGAGCCCCAGCCGCCGGAGGCAGACCGCTAAACCTAATTTGCAGCTTGTCTCCGGTTGCTGTCTGGGGCTACACCCGACTACATGGCCGTTATCTGTGCTTGAGTGGTGCGTCAGTGTCCAGTGGCGAAGAGGTGCCCTTTTTGGCCGTTGGGTCAGACATGCAGGGCATATGCAGGGTCTTATCGGCTGTGTAGATCAGGGGTGAGATGGGGTGGGATCGCGGGTACGTGCATTGAACGCGTCAAGGCGACAGTTGTGTACGCGATGCAGGCTGATCATGTTACTTCGCTGTGAGTATAAGTACGCTTAGTCTTGGAGTGTGTTCTGGTTTCTTTCTCTTCTCTTCCTCGTCGCCACATCAAGTTTGTCGTAGAGAATTTGATAATCGTAATTGGTTTATAACTAATCACTTCATTAATTGATTGATTATCTCGGGAATTAGTCTTAGTGTAAGTTGAGGAAGCGATGCTAAATCCACTACAGCTCAAATCTGTAAATGATGTGGAGCCTATGACGTTTACTAACAGGATCTGGTTAACTAATAATTGGAAACTTCACTATTCTTAATAATGCTTCGCCCACAATTTCTAAAGTCGATTGTGGTCCTTGCATGTTTGGCCCAGCTTGGGTTTGCGCAGTCGATTTCTGCATCGACTTCGACCACTTCCATCTTTCTACCTAATATTGGCTCTATTCCTGCTGTAGGCTCTATCATCACTACCCAAGGCGAGGACACTCTTCTAATTGTATCCTGCGCTCCGTCATCTGCTGGTGCTCCTCAATGCTTTCTTCCTGGACCACTTCTTGTTACATTCGGTCCTACCACTGTTGCTTATACAACAGATGTCCCTGTTACCACAGGTACTCCTGGTGAGAGCACAGTGTTCTTTGAACGATGTTCTTTCACCACTCCTGTTGAGAGTGCAATCTGTACTGCTAATCCAGATCCATTCTCCGAAACGATCACTACGACGATTTCAAGTAATGGACTTGTATTCTTTGAGGTCTCATTTGTCGATGATATTTCTTTTACGAATCCAACTGTTACGAGTTCAGAGATAAGCTCTTCTGTTGAAGTAACTCCTACTGCTACCAGTTCCAGTGAGTTTAGTTCTTCAGGTATTGACACTAGCTCCACCACTGTATCGGTTTCTACAGTAGCTTCCGCTAGTGAACTCACTTCTTCGGTCTTAGAGTCAAGTTCCACCGTTGATTCAAGCACTGTACTTCCTACTTCTACTGAAGTCAGTTCTTCTTCAGTCGCTGAGATAAGCTCCACGGTTGATACAACTAGCTCTATCGTACTTAGCTCTCCGACTGTTGATACAAGCACTACTGCTAGCTCCAGCGAGCCTGGCTCTTCAGTGGTCGATACCAGCTCCACTATTGAGTCTACTTCCAATCCTGCTAGCTCTAGTGAGCATAGTTCCTCTGCCATAGAGACAATTTCAACTACCGAATCAAGCTCTGTTATTGCAACATCGAGCGAAATCAGTACGTCTTCTATCATAGAAATAAGTTCACATATTGAGTCTGCTTCTTCTTCTGCTAGCCAAGCCACCTTATCTTCTTCGTCTGTTGCTTCTAGTTCCAAAATCAAATCGAGTATTGCCAGTTCTGCAGAATCTTCAAGTGAAGCGACTTCTAGTGCTCATCTCACAACATCATTAATTACTCCTCTCTCCAGTTCTACTAGTTCAAGTTTCACTTTCCCTAGCAGCTTTGACCCAGAAGTGGTCTCGGAAGTCTCTGTTCTTGTATCAGAATCGGTGTCCGAGTCGGTATCTGCTTCGGTATCTGCTTCTGCTTCTAAGTCTGTGTCCTCCTCTGTGTCAACTACTATTTCCTCTTCCGTTTCAAGCTTTATTTCTGTCTCTGTCTCGGAAAGCGTCGTTTGTTCAGTATCTGCTTCGGTCTCTAAATCGGTTTCCGCTTCCGTCTCAGCTTCTGTATCATCATCCATTAAACACCATGGCTTTTCGGCCGCTTCACATATTACACCAAATCTACATTTTATTGTTGGTATCACCCTAGTGCTTGTGTCCGCTATGTCCTTTTTCTAAATTTTATCCTTGGCATGATTTTTTATTTCTCTTCCATCTCTTTTTTATTATATTGTTATTTATTCAAGGGTGTATCATTCATCTCTTTGGCTAATATAGGTTTTTCGTGTTCCTTCGACTTATAAATCCATATGTTTAAGCATACTTATTATTAATAGAATTATTTATTTATTACGGCAAGGTAGCAATAAATCAGTCTAGCACGTGGTGTGGCTGTAGCAAAGGGACAGTATCCATGACGTCAATGGGGGCATCCAATTCACCGGAGCCCTGTCTCCTATTATATATATTATAGCTTGTCTCCGTTTCCGATTTTTCGGGTATATGTTGCAATGTTTCCTATTTAAGCAAGTGATCTGGCATGACCAATGCAGGGTCCAGGCAGAATCTGGGCGCAATGCCGTCACGGCCGATCCTTGCCTAGAATGATGATGTCACTATTAAGTTTTAGTATAAATATTCGAGTGGCCCTCTCGTAGTTACGACTATTCTTCCTCGCGACATTTCATCTGTTGTACAATTGTATCTAAGGTTTCATCATTGATTACTCTTAGCGAGTCCAGATTCTTTGAATTGTTGTATCACCCATCATGTTATCTTTCATAACCTTGGTTCTTTCTTTCTCGGCTTTTGCCCCTCTTATCTCGGCTCAGTCAACAACTGTTTTAACCACTTCCATTTTCTTGCCAAACCTTCCTTCTCTCCCTGCCGTAGGTTCAGTTATTTCTACTCTGGACAACAGTGATACGCTGCTGGTAGTCACATGTGCCCCCTCTTCTGCCGGTTCTCCTTCTTGCCCTCTTCTTGGTCCCTTAATTGTTACATTTGGTTCCACGACCGTTGCATATACTTCCAGCATTGAAGGAGTTTCTAGTTTGTTCACCTTTTTTCAGCGCTGCTCTTTTACTACTCCTGTCGAAAGTGCTACTTGTACTTTTAACCTTCCTCCAGAGACAGGCGAAGAGACAAGCATAATCTCATCCGACGCTATAAGTTTCTTTCCTGTTACATTTGTGGAAGATATCACCGTCACGTTGCCTACTACTACAGAAACTCCAAGTTCCGTTGAACCCAGTCCATCTGCCACTACGACTGAGGCTAGTTTAACAACTGAGATTAGTTCTACTTCTACTGAATCTCCCTCCGGTTCTGTTTCCGAGACTGTTTCTGTTGGGACCACTTCTTTTGAAAGTAGTTCTGCAGAAACTAGCTCTCTTGAAGCTAGCAGTACAGAATCTAGCTCTAGTGAAATAAGCTCCACGGAGACCAACTCTCTTGAAAGTAGCTCAAGTGAAAGCAGTTCTACGGAGAGTAGCACTGTTGTCACGAGTTCGACAGAAACTAGTTCTACGGAGAGTAGCACTGTTGTCGCGAGTTCGTCAGAAATTAGTTCTACGGAAACCAGTCCTACCTTAGTCAGCTCTACTGAAAGCAGCTCCAGCGAAACCAGCTCTCAGGAAACATCCTCGAGCTCTATCGAGACCACCTCTATTGAAACAACTACTGAGAATACGTCTTCCGAGACCAGCTCAATTGAAATCGCTTCTAGTGAGACTACTTCGTTTGAAACAATCTCTACTGAGACTATCGTTGGGAGCACATCTTCTGAAACGAGCTCTATTGAAATCGTGTCTTCAGAGACTATTTCTTCCGAAGCCACAAATACTGTGACTAGTTCTATTGAAACCCCGAGTGGAAGTACTTCATCAGAGACTATCTCTACTCTAACAAGCTCTATCGAAAGTGTTTCAACTGAAACTACAGAGTCTCCCTCTACCGTTGTTAGCTCGTCGAGCGAGTCTGGTTCTATTGGCACTACTTCCAGTGGCTCATCAGGGGCCAGCTCAGGTGAAACAAGCTCAATTGAAGCTAGCTCTGCTGGGGCCAGCACTACTAGTATCAGCACATCTCATACGGAATCCCTTACGTCACTATTCTCGACGAGCATTATAGAGACTATCTCTAGTACTATCGGTATTAGTGGAACCAGCTCGGGCGAGTTAAGCTCTTCCGAAAATGTGCGTAGTGAAGCAAGTTCAAGTACCGGTGAAACAAGATCTAGCGAATCTAGCTCTACAGAAAGTAGCTCAAATGGGATTTCTACTTTAGAATCGAGTCATCTTCTGTCTAGCTCTACAGAATCAAGCGAAATTTCTGCTGGAGCGAGTTCTTTAGAAACCACTTCTAGTAAACTGGGCTCTTCAGTCCTTTCTACCACGGCCTCCTCGACATCTTTTGTTGAATCCAGTATCATTTCCTCTTCTGAATTGAGTTCTACCACAAGTAGCATTGAAGTCATCTCTGGTGAGAGTAGCTCAGCGAGTAGTTTGAATTCGATCACTTCTACCACTGTCGCTAGAGAGAGTATTTCAACGACCGGAGTTCCCAACGAAGTGGTTTCAAGTGTCTCCAGTTCAGAAGTCAGTATCTCTTTTGGGGAGATTAGTTCGACTGGACTTTCTTCGGTAGTACCCATAACTAGCTTTACTTCCACGCCATCCACAACGTCTTCTTCATCGCTGACATTCCCAAGTGGATTCGATCCTACCCTGGTTTCAGAGGTTTCATCTTTTGTTTCCAGATCTGTCTCTCGCTCAGTATTCTTTGCCGTGTTTTTCGCTGTCTCAGAGACTGTATCATCGTCTGTATCTTCTACTGTTTCTTCTTCCGTATCGTCAGATGTTTCCGTCTCTGTCTTCGACACTGTCTCGGCATCGGTATCTCGCTCGGTTTCGGTTTCAGTATCGGCGTCAGTTTCAGCTTCTGTTAAACATAACTCCGCAGCTAGTCATCACCACTCTGGCTCCCATTCAGCGATTGCTGTGGCTGTGGCATTGTTGGCGGCTTTTTTATTGTTTTGATTCTTTTTTCTCTTCTCGCAAGTTTCGATTTCTACACTTTTTTTTACATATGGTTAAATACTTAATATGCCATCGTTGATCTCATTATTGGGCTAGTTAAATTCAATTATTATTTATTTGTAGATTATTCTGGGTTCTTAAAATATAATATATAGTAGTATCAGGAGCGGTATTTCCAGGGGTAACTGAAATGACAGCCGCATGCGGAAATGCATCTCGATACGAGCGTTTACGAGACTTGCCTATCTCGGATTATATCGAGATCTATTTCCGAACGACAACTGAGGGCGATTCATAGACCTCTTCTGCTCGTTGGACGTTATAAATTCCAAAAGGTACCACCCAGTCTTGATCTTGAAATGACCTTCTCTTTTGAACTTAAGGAATTTTCCGAGTCAGAGCTACCCAGTTCTGCCGTAGCAATTGAAACAGCGCTTAGTTTCATGAGCCAGGTAAAATCGTCATGGACCAAAGGCAAATTCTATTCAAATGGACAAGTACAGACTTATCATACTACGGCCGCGAATGGCGATTTTTGGATGGCTCGAGAATCCAAGCACAAAGATGTGTCTTTCGAAGAATTTCGATCAGCTATTCTGGAAAATCATACTGAAAATGAAGTAAAGTACATTCCTTTATTAGATAGCTTTAAAAAGCTTACTCCCGTAAATACATCTGAATATCCCAATGCCCATAATTGGGAGTCTATTCTGGTTCATTACAAATTTCCAAAATTCTTCAGCGATCGTGAAATGACTATTTGGTTATTAGCTATCCAGCCCAACGAACAAGTCAAGGAGTTTCTGGTCATATCGCTACCTTCAAATAGACCTGTCACAGATTCTGAGCATGTTACAGAAGCGTATTATTGTTCTATTGAGCACGTTAAATATAATGAAGAAGAGCAACAGGTTGAATGGCTTATGGCTCAAACAAGCGATGCCAAGGGAAATATCCCACGATGGATCCAGAATAAGTCTGTTACTTCAAGCGTGGTAGAAGATGTGCCACATTTCATATCGTGGGCGAAGCAAAATAGAAGCAAACAACAAAATTAATAGATATATAAATAGATGACGATTTATGCATATGTGCTAGGTAATACTAATGGATAGCAATTCACTTTTCTACGCGACCCGACCAATGCGATTCGCGATATCACGAGAAATAGACCGCTGCTTTTGTATCGCCTCGATCCATTCATTGTTTGGGATAGGAGGATTTTCTTTTCCTTGGACAAGCAACCAAAACTCACCGCCAACACGACCCAGAGACTGTGAGCAGTAGGCCAATTGAAGCCATAAACTCGCACGGGTGGCTTTGTCCGTTATCTGTGGTGCGACGCTAGTTATTATAGTTTCCAAGTCAGACACAGTTTGGCGCAAGAACTCTCCAAGAAGACGTGAGGTGGCCGAGGTTATTGGTGTGGCTTTCTCTCCAGATTCAGAAGAGTCGTTTTGAGGGAATATGGTTCTAAATCCACCTACTGTGGCAAATACATGCTCTCTGTAAACCTCTATATACCGCTTGAGGTACTTGTCGGGAGATTGTTTGAGAGGTGACAGAGTGTCCCATTGGTTTCGAATAAAATGAAGTCGAGACGAGAGATATAAATGATGCAATTGTTTGTTGGCCTCTGGGGTAGGTAATGACTGAATTGGCTGCATTCGTCGTAGATATGAGATAATTTTTATAAGAGTCGGGAGTTTGGCAGTCTCCCGTAACAACTTAAGGAGTTGTAACAACATCACTTTCATAATCTGATCTGTTTCTTCCTGGACCTTGTGAATAATTTTGATATTGCTGAACCTGATTTTCAATCGTCGCGCATGACTAGCTAGATCCAATGCCTCTGAATAAAACCCATTACGAACACATGTAAGAGTGAGTGATGGCAGTTCGAGTATGTCCTGGATCTTTTCCAGATTTCTCAATAAAAGAACATCATCAGAAGATTTCGTAATATTGTTAGAGCCTAGGCCCCTACTATCAGCACTGGTAGAGGCGCCATTGGATACATCTTCTCCTTCAATAACGTGGTGAATATCATGCTGGGCAGGAATTTTCTCCTCGGCTTGTTCTAGTTTATCTTGAAACTCATCAAATGCAAAAGTCAGGTCTCTTACTGCCCGCGAGCCAGATATGAATTGGGACTGTGATGTTTTCGTTAGCGATATTAATGTTGTCTTTATTGACTCGGCTGAAGTCACGAGATGCTCTCTCTCTGCTCCAATAGATGTTTGATTCAAGCCCCGAATATGTCTGATGTAATCATGGAGGTCCTGTCGAGAAATAATTTCCTCACCTTCCTCAATGCTTCTAGACAAAATGTCTAGCAAAGGATCAGACTCGCTCATTTTTGCCAATTCGCGATTCTGTTCGAACGCTCTAGCGGTAGATGGTTCGCCAGATCACACTTCACGAGATTGGCACGGCTGTGCAAGCATGCACAGAACAAGTTCTCGGTAATTTGACACAGATAAAGATCGCTATTGCCTCCCGAGGAATAGGGTCCTGCCCCAGACCCCATTATACTCGCTTGATCAGACTGGGAGTCTCCGGGCTCCAACTCGAGGGCACGAGATGAGCCACGGGGTCAGGGCAGCGCCCCGCAGCTAGAGAATGACCGACACGCCCCGAAAAGCCTTGGCTTGCCAAGATTCTGTTTAATTGAAACCTTCTAGCCTATCTCGGAGCCCGTATACGGATTAATCTCGTAAGTTTAACAGGTTCAAGGCGGCCAACGAGCATTCGAGAGTATTCTGAGCCCGGAGATACACTTCCCCTGAGTTACGGTTAGGGTTGTGCTATATTGTGGCGGGGGTCTGCTCCCGCTCGGGATGCACCGGCGCGGCAGCTGAGCCAACTGTTACATGTTACAATCCGAGACGGCAGGGCTGAGGCCTAGTGCATGGGCCGAATCTTCGTGGGAGTTCGTAACGTCAGCAGGAAAAAGGTGGGCAGGGTGTAATACCCAACGGTAGCGAGAAACGATACTGGCCCTTTTTCATAATTTTTGCTCGCCATGTTTCGGACATATGGAGAAACGAATGCTAATAATTTTAAATAAAATGCTCGCGTATTGATACTGGCGCAGCGAGTCTTGGCTGTCTGAGGCTGTTCACTCACTTCTCCACGTATGTCTCAGTCAAGGCTCGCAGAATCACTGGTTTGGGACGCATATCCGTTCTGGGGATTGGAAAGAGGTCTTTCCGAAGAATACCGATAGTTGTGGGGGGTGTCTCATACCCCAAAGACATGAAGAACCTCGACTGCAATACCCCTTTTGTACTATCACATTACATGATCTCTCTGCCCACGGTTTAAGGTTGCATAAAAAAATAAAATTTTCCGTGCTTCCATGCAGCCCGTCTGCATAAGGGACACAGTAAATACGTCTTTAGGCAGTCTGTGCAGTGAGAAATTTTCAGGTGGCATGATCTATGTAGATATGTTTCTATGAAGGACTATGACGATATAGCTCGTATTTGTTGTGGACGTGAACCGATGCCGGCCGGCAGTGGGCATTGTATATGGTCATGTTACTAGAGTTTCGTTCCTCACATCTCAATGCCCAAATTATTTCGTCTATAACTTTCTTTCAACACCGTTGAACCCGTTGAACTATAGTTAACTATTCCTGGATTTATTGTTGCTAAGAATCATAAATAACGTCATATAGTTTTTTTAACTATTGTCTCTTGGGGAGCGTTTAATACTCATTGCCTCTTTTGGTTAGATACTGAAAACTTCTAAAGAGTTGAGAGTGCAGATTAGGCTAGCGTCTCGGATTGGCATTCCGCATATGCGATGTAATGTTGTCGATCTGTACCTGACTACGCTTACACCAGCTTTGATGTTCGGTATTGCAGCCCCGGCGAGACATTGTTTATATAAACACCGACTCACCACATCTACAGCTTGTTTTATTATTGTTCCCCATTTAATTTGTATTCTTCATCTCACATCATTTGTTTTTGAAACATTTCTAGGAAAACATTATCTTTCTGTTTCCATTGTAATCTCCTCGTCATAGAAACAGTTTCACTGTTTACAACTCATACCCAAATATGACTCGATTACTTCCAATTCTCACATTTTTCACTGCACTGGCAGGTCTGACAGGCCATGTCGGGGCTCAACAACATTCCCCATCTGTCTCCCAATTTGTGTCAACTACCTCTATTTTTATTCCTAATATGGGTTCGCTACCTGCTATTGGTTCTGCAATTTCAACTATGGGAGAAGATACGCTATTTGTAGTAACTTGTGTTCCAGGGCCCGAGTGTTATCTCCCTGGCCCTCTTCTTGTCACATACGGCCCAACAACATTAGGATTCACGTCGATGGTCCCAGTGACACCGGGCGCTACAGAGAGTAATCTCTTCTTCGAGCATTGTTCATTCACTAGTCCTGTCGAATATGCTATTTGTACATTGAATCCACAGCCAGCCAACCAAGTTGTTACTCTGAACGTGACGGGTACTGGTATCCAGTTTTTCCCAGTCACATTTGTTGACGATATTACATTCACATATCCAGATATTCCGACGTCTACTGTACTTAGTTCCTCAGATATCTTTTCTAGTGCTCGTCCTTCTGAGTTTACCACAACCGCATCTATAGAGCCAACCTCCAGCGCTCAAGTCGCTAGCACAGCCACTGAAGTGAGCTCAACTGCTTCATCAGCGCCACTAGCTACCAGCACGGGGGCAAGTTCTACTCAAGTTTCTTCTTCTCATGCAAGCTCTGCTTCAAGTTCGTCAGTGATATCATCAGAGGCTAGTTCGAGTCTCCTGGTTTCTTCCCAAGAGGATCTGTCATCAACAGATACTTCCACTCTGTCACCATCAACCGTCAGCTCTGCTCCATCACAAACCAGTTCTGAAGAGCTTACTTCAACGCTTTCATCGGAACCTAGTAGCTTGAGCTCTGCCCTCTCTTCTATTGTATCATCTGAAGCTTCTTCAGCGGTACTTAGTTCATCTGCGGTAGAGTCCAGTTCAGCTAACTCCGACTTCAGTTCCGTGCTATCGAGCTCCTTGGAGACCTCAAGCGTGTTTTCTTCATACTACAGCTCTTCTTCCTTGCCATCAAGCTTTGCTACAACAACCGAGGCTAGCTCAGCGATTGCCTCTCCTACCATGGATGCTGAATCTTCGATCGTGACATCTGAAACAGAAATCTCTACTACTTCTTCGGAATTAATTAGTTCTGCTACTTCAGATGCTAGTTCAAGTGCAGCTGCAACCGATTCTTCCGCAACTTCTTCAGTTGAAAGTAGTGCTGCCGTCACTTCTTCGGAACTTGTTTCTTCATCTCAAGCTTCTACAACAGACCTTGAGACCTCAAGTTTTGCTAGCAGTAGTGTTAGTCCTTCTGAAAGTGCTTTAGAATCCTCTAGTGCTGTTTATACCAGTTCTATCGAAGCTTCATCTTCTCAAGTAACAGATCTAGCGAGCTCAAGCTCATCTAGCGCAGTTGAAACTGTTTTAGAGTCTTCTAGTGGAGTACCAACTACAGATCCTACCTCATCTTTCGGCAGTAGTTTTACTACTCTGTTCAGCAGCTACGTTTCATCATCTGATGTGGTATCATCCTATCCATCTTCTAGCACGATAAGTGATAATGTGATAACTAGTGCAAGCGACCTGTCATCAGTTGACCCGACATCCACAATCTCATCTTCTGCTGATTTATCAGCTGGAACTTCACTGTTTGCTTCTGCAACTGATCCTGCTGTTTCAACCGATCCGTCTTCCTCGGATTTGTCAGTAGCTCCTTCTTCTGACCCATCTCAGATCTCGACGGCTGACCCAACTTCCTCAGCTGCGTCTTCTGTTGATCCATCTGCCACGCAGTCATCGGTAACTTCTTCAGCTGACTCATCTTCTGTTACTTCCGTTGATCCTGCAGTTTCTTCTGGCAACGCATCAGCCACACCATCATCAACGGCTTCTTCTGCTGACCTATCTTCTGTCTCTTCGGTCGATCCAGTCTCTTCTGTTGATCCAGTCTCTTCTGTTGCTTCCTCTGTTGATCCTGCTGTCACACTATCATCAGCAGCTTCTTCTGCTGACCTATCTTCTGTCTCTTCGGTCGATCCAGTCTCTTCTGTTGCTTCCTCTGTTGATCCTGCTGTCACACTATCATCAGCAGCTTCTTCTGCTGACCTATCTTCTGTCTCTTCGGTCGATCCAGTCTCTTCTGTTGCTTCTTCTGTTGATCCTGCTGTCACACAATCATCAGTAGCTTCTTCTGCTGACGTATCTTCTGTTTCTTCGGTTGATCCAGTCTCTTCGGTTGCTTCTTCTGTTGATCCTGTTGTCACGCAATCATCAGTAGCTTCTTCTGCTGACCCATCCTCTATTTCTTCTGTTGATCCAATCTCGTCTGCGGTTTCGTCGGCTGAAGCATCCGTCGCACAATCATCAGTAGCTTCCTTTGCTAATACCACATCTTTCGCTTCATCGGTTGATCCAGTCTCCTCAGCTGCTTCTTCAGCTGTTTCTTCTGTTGATCCCTCTACCACATCATCATCAGTAACTAGTTCCGCTGAGTCCTCATTTGTCTCTTCAATTGACTCGGTCTCGTCAACTGCTATTTCTGTTGATCCGTCCGCCCCACCATCATCTGTAGCTTCTTCTGCTGACCCCTCGTTTGTTTCTTCGCTTGGCCCAGTCTCATCTGCTTCTTCTACTGATCCTGTGGTCACATCTGTTGATCCATCTGTGCCACCTTCATCAGTAGCTTCTTCAGTTGACCCATCCTCTGTGTCGTCCATTGATCCTGCTGTCTCTTCTGCTGCACCATCTGAGGCGCCGTCATCGGCAGCTTCTTCTGCTGATTTGTCTTCTGTCTCTTCAGCTGACCCGGTCTCCTCAACTGCTTCTTCGGTTGATCCTGCTATTACATCTGTTGCTTCTTCCACTGACCCGTCTTCTGTTTCGTCAGCTGATCCAGTCTCCTCGGCTGCTTCTTCAGTTGATCCCTCCATAAGTCAATCATCAGTAGCTTCTTCTACTGATCTATCAATGGTCTCCTCGGCTGCTGCTGCTTCTTCTGTTTCTGTTAATACGTCTGTGACACCGTCATCGGTAGCTTCTTCTACTGACCCATCTTCTGTCTCGGCAACTGATCCAGTCTCATCCCCTCCAGTTAGTTCTTCTACCGATCCATCAGTTGCTTCGTCTGCTAGTCCATCAGTCGTCAGCTCATTTGTAGCTTCTTCAGCTGCTTCTTCAGCTGATCCATCTTTTGCTAGCTCATCATTTGCTTCAGAATTTGCTTCCTCAACTCAGGTTGTCACTTCCGTTGATCCAGTCATTTCATCAGTTGACTCATTCACCTCCGCTGACCCATCTACAGTCATCGTTTCTTCAATGGATCCTTCAGCTACTGACTCCTCGGCTGCTTCTTCAGCTGATGCAGTAAGCTCATTTGTTTCTTCTGCTGAGCCATCTCTAGCATCTTCAACGGTTGGTTCTTCTGCTGATCCTTCTGGTTCTGCAAGCTCAGTTGCCTCATCAGCTGAGATATCTGCACCCTCTTCCTCTAGTGACCCATCTTCTACAGCTTCATTCGTGTCTTCAGCTGATCCTTCGGAATTGTCATCCTCGATTGCTTCTTCAATCGTCTCCTCAGTTTCATCTGTTGACCCATCTGCCACAGTTTCATTCATCTCGTCAGCTGATCCTGGCGTCTCGTCATTGGTTACTTCTTCCGTAGTTTCATCTACTGACCCATCTATCACGAGTTCATTTGTGCCTTCCTCAGTTGTTACTTCAACTGGTCCCATTGACTCTTCAGCTTCAATTGCTTCTTCAGTTGATGTGTCGCCGTCTGCTGATCTTTCTTCTTTGATATACCCGTCAAACTCCGCTTCCGCTTCGTCTACCGACTTGGTTCCCAATTCTTCAATCGACCCTCCTCTATCAACTGCCATTAATAGTGATCCTGTAGAGACGTCTTCATATGCCAACTCTGGACTTGCATCCTCTACTTCTGAGGATCCAACGTTTGCGGTCTCTGATATTGCAACTTCCACCACAGGACCTTCCGCCATTACTTCAGCAATGCCATCCCCATCTTCTGACTTTGCCTCAGACTCTTCTGCATCGTTGTCCTTGATTGTTTCTTCTGTTGATCCAGCTGTAGCAAGTGATTCTCCGTTCTTGTCCGATTCGTTACCATCTACGATTTCACAAGCTGACACATCTGTCTCGGCGACTGGTCTGATAACGCCTGCAGCTGCCAGCTCTTCTGCTCTTTCTGCTGATTCTGAATCTTCGGATCGCGCTTCTGGATCGACGGATCCTTCTTACACACTGACATCAGCCTCGGCTGACCCGTCTACTTCAGCGGATCCAGCTTTCGTCGATGAAGATGATGCCACTATCATTTCTACTCAAGCTTCATCCCAGTCGTATGCCGTAGATCCATCAAGTTCAGTCTCACCAGCCTATGCTTCCGACGCTCTTCCATCCACCTTGGCTCACTATGCTAGTGCTACTACGTCTGGTCCATCAGCAACTGTCAACTCCGGCGCTTCCACCCCTTCAGGGGACAATTCCATAGACGACTCTGTGGATTCTCCCATAGATGATTCGGATATTCCAAATGCCTCTGTTTCTCAGACTTCGGTGGATCCGATGGGCACAAACGTGGTTAATGAAGATCCATCAGCTACGGACTTAGCATCCACATTCTCATCGGTTGCATCTTTACCTCCTCAACCATTACCATCTAACACTGCCGGTATATCTGATTATCCAGGTAGTGGAGTTGCAGTAAGCGAGAGTTCTGGTGCTAGCCATTGGTATTCCGCTCCTAAAAGTGTTACTGTTGCCACTCTCGCTGTATTTATTGGTGTTGTTTTAGTTTGATATGATTTGGTTTGATTGATTTGATCCTGTTTCTAAATGTTTGTTTGTTTGTTTGTTTTTGTGTTTTTGTTCATTTTATAGTGTTGATATTTGGAACGGATTCTTTTTATAAATTTTGAAATAAAATAAATTATATGAATTTGATTTAAACAGAGCCTCGGGAACCAGGGGTGAGTAATAGGCTTTCAATATATCTCGCAGATACAACGTAACGTACACATCACACACACATCAATATTAATATAGCCTCGCATAATAAGCATAAAATAGGAACCAACGATAATAGTTATAGAAAGAGATTTCATTTAGGACATAAATACAAAACCAGGCTCTTTACTATTACCGTGTTTGTAGGCTTCAGTCCCTGCGTCCTCCCTGTAGGGATCTTCCTTGAGCAGCGGTCCAACAAAGCTTACCGCGCTAGCGGGTAGTACCTGGGCAGGGGTTCTTCATCCAATCAATCGGTGACTATGAAGCACATCTCGATAGTGCGAATATCAATCCAGCCACGGCCCGTTCGAGGAAGCTTTATATATATTGAACATTGGATTCATCCTTCGAAATGGAAGGGCTCTACTTTAACGTAAATTTGTAAGTATGGTTTGGACTGACGGGTTAAAATAGAGTACTAACATCATGACAGTGGTTACATAGAAGGATTGGTTCGAGGCTATCGTAATGGCTTATTGACCTCTTCTCAGTACATCAACCTGACCCAGTGTGATACATTAGATGGTAGGTATTTTGAAGAGACTCTGATACTAGGCAATTTTCTCAATCTGTTGTCTGTGACTCAACTCCCATCTGCATAGTTGTTCGTTTATGAGCTCTCACGCCTCTTCAAACCTGTTTCTCCTTAATTGAGACTTGAACATCAACGCTAACTTGATAATAGATCTAAAGCTACAATTGTCAGCTACTGAGTACGGTAACTTCTTGTCCAATGTTCCCAGTCCTCTATCAACCTCGAACTTCCAAGAAAAGGCATTTTTCAAACTGATTGAGGAGTTCAGATACATCCGTGCACAAGCTGTTGAGCCAATGGCGAAGTTTCTTGATTATATTACTTATGGATACATGATTGATAATGTAGCATTATTGATCACCGGCACTGTTCATGAACGTGACAAGAGTGAGATTCTAGAAAGATGCCATCCTCTTGGATGGTTTGACACTCTGCCAGCTCTGTCAGTGGCCACAGATGTTGAAAGCTTGTACGATACAGTTCTTGTGGATACTCCATTAGCACCCTATTTCAAAGGAGCATTGTCAGCAGATGAGCTCGATGACTTGAATATTGAAATAATTCGTAACAAGCTCTATGGAGCTTACCTCAAAGATTTCCACGACTTTGTACAGACCTTGCCATCGCCATCAGACGAAATAATGTCCCGATTATTGAACTTTGAGGCTGACCGTAGAGCTATTAACATCAGTCTCAATTCCATTGGAACTGAATTGACGAAAGAGGAACGTGCATCTCTGTTACCTGAGTTTGGTACGCTATATCCCGCTGCGACGGAATCTCTGTCCAGAGCTGACGACGTCGAGCAAGTACGCAACGCCGTCGAAACATATGGTGGTGACGCCTTCAACAACCTCTTCGATAATTCATCCCACAAGTCCATCGAGGACCATTTCTACCAGCGCGAGATGGAGCTCTGCAAGGCGGCCTTCACCCAGCAGTTCACCTACTCGACCATCTGGGCCTGGATTAAAACCCGCGAACAGGAAATCCGTAACATCACCTGGATCGCGGAGTGCATCGCTCAGAACCAGAAAGAACGCATCTCTAACTACATCTCCGTATTCTAATTTTATTGTCCAATACACGAAATGCCATTCAAGCCATCGCGCTGCCTCCGGCGGCTGGGGCTCTGCCCCAGACCCCGCTGCTCCTCTCGCTTCGCTCGAGTCGGGCGTAGGGTGACGAGAGTCTTCAGCAAGTTTTTATATCTCTTAACCCACCAAGAGTCGAAAGGGCGGGGCGAGTAAGGGGTTTGGTTCAACACAGCCGCTGGAGACAGATGAAGACGAGCGAAGCGAGCTACGGGGTCTGGGGCGCAGCCCCAGCCGCCGGAGGCAGGTAGCGACCAGTGAGATAATCTCGAAGAGAAACGAATTGGGACACGATTATATTAAATATGATGGTAGAGAGAGTAAATAGTGCTCTACTTCTTGCCGAACGAGAAGGAGAGTCCTCGCGAGCGAGTAGAGGTGGGCGAAGTGCTGGGCTGGGCTGTACCAGAAATTTCTTCACCGTCCTTTCGCTTTTTCGACATTTTGCGGCCGAAAGATGAGGTTCGTAGTTTGAAACCGCCACCGCTACTGGTGGTTGAAGCAGTAGATACGCTTGCGGACCTTGTTTGGGTTGGACTTGGGCCGGCGTCTTCTTTAATAGATTTTAGGCTGGGATCGTTTTCTTTCCCAGCAGCTGTAGTGGTATTGGTGCGGAACAGCTGTTGCTGGGGCAGGGATCTTGGTGATGCTGTTGTGGCTGGAAGCGAGCTTGTCGAAGTTGTGCGGCCTGCTGGAGCACGTATACCAGGGTGAATCGACTGAATCGGGTCGACGTGCTCGTCATCTTCCGCAATGGCAGTAGTGCTGACGTTGCCGTTGGTCGTTGTACCATTAGTATTAGCAATGTCAATGAAAGAAGGGTTAGCTGTTGGGGCAACAGTGGAAGCTGCTGTGCTATACACAGCAGCTCCGTTGGTGAAGTCATCATTAGCATACAGGTTTTCTTTTTCCATATCAGAGGGTGAAATTTCTTGATAAAACAGCACATAAGCTGTTGCCATGCCCTTGTTATCACCGAAAAAGTTGAACACATAGTTTGGATCCACCGACTCGACCATCTCGTCGTCGAACAAAAGCCAACCCATGTGCTCGGTCTTCACAACTGAAACGTAATGTCCATGGTACGGACCTCCACCAATGTGCACAACCACGGCACAGAGTTCATACAATTTGTCTGGATCTTCAGCATCAAAAGTGGTGTTGAAAAGACGGAAATGTTTAGGATACAGAACTCGATGGAACAATTTGACGTTTCGTTGCATGTCTTCAGTAAACTTGAAGCGTTTAAGATGCAAGGCGAGAATTTTAGGTAGCTTCTTGACCTTCATTCGCTTCTCAGCTTCTTGAAGACCGCCACAGGTGTCACAGTGGAACTTGTTACGTTCACAAAGCATTTCTGAGGCAGAAAACTGACGAAGACATGCGGTGATAGATGTATTTCTCTCCAAGTCAATGGACAAATCGAGGAATTGCTCGTCTCGTCTCGATACAGTTTCACAAGTCAGACATTTTGTCTCTGAAGTCAAAAGACCTTCGAACAATTCATGGACCCATCGGGAGCTCGATAAAATGCTCGATGATTGTGAAGAGACACTGTTTCCGTGGCCATTGCTACTGCTGTTACCGTTTCCGTTGGTGACAGCACCGTTGCCCTCAGCAGCAGCTACTTTGGGAGCCACTCTGTCGACACTTTCAATGACCTCGTTCAGAAGGAAATTGAAAAACTCATGAGCATCTTGATGCATAGATGAACGGAAAAGTTCGTTTTCTCTTTTCAAGACTTCTATGAGTTTCGACGGTGACACAACACCAATTCGAGAGGAATTTTCAGACATAGACTCAAACAAGTCCTTTAAGCTGGTAAACAGCGATTCGTCCATGCTATAATCTTTCGACATGGATAAATCCATGTTGATAATTGGCCCTTTAATAAGTGCAGCTCGTTTACGAGTTTCAGGGGTAGCAAATGGATCCTCAGTATATCCAACTACAGGGATATTTTGGCCAGGGAACCGTGATCCGAGTTGGACTCCAGTAAGCCCTTCATATGGAGGCTTTTTAGATGCAGATGTATCGAGACTTTGTCCATTAAACATTGTGCTACTATTTGCGGCATTAACAAAAGAAGCTGGACCCGGTGAACTGGCTAAAGATGGGCCAGATCCCGAAAAAAATCCGTTACCATTTGAATTATGATGAGAGTCTAATGAATGGCTAGCAGAAGGGTTCGATGTGTTATTAGAATGAGAATCTTTTCTGCCAAATAACGACATTCTCCTCGTGACTGACGATTTGGACCCACCTGTGTTATTGTTAGACCCATTTGCAGGTGAACTCGAAGAATTGTGTGCTGAACTTGGAGAATCGAAGTTAGTTGGTAGGGAAACCGAGTTGTGAATAGTGCTTGCAGTAACACCAGAAGCAGCACTCTGAGCCAAAGTAGCCTGAAGAGCAGCTAATTCTTGAGCATTTAAACCAGATTGGTTCAGAGCAGCGGCTGGATCAACAGCAAAAGGATGAGGATTTAAACCCACTACTGATGTGCGTTTTGTACGCTGCTGAGGTACCTCTCCAAGAGTAGAAGGAGGAAATGCTAGAATCTTCTCTCTGAAAGCCTTTGAATAGTACAAGCATTGTAGAATCGAGTTACAATAACAGGTGTTGCCAAAGTTCTCCATACCAAAGATCTTTGCTGAGCCATCAGGCAGGCTGTCGAAGTCCACTGGAGATTCCACAGTCATTTTGAAGACCTGTTACAGAGTCAGAAATTCGGGAGGCACTAGTGTCAAAGTCTAAGTCTAAGCCAAAGACGATGGTCGATAGTCGAAGTCGAAGTCGAAAGTCGAAGAGAACAGAGATATTACAAACGGTTAGGCCACTGTCCAGAGCCAAAACTGAGACCTATACTAATATCAAGACCGGCGCACAACCTGAGCCAAGAGTTACAAGAGGCAACTGGCAGATTACAATTTCAAAAAACAGAACAAATAGAAAAAAATGTTACTAATACACTTGACAGAAAACAATAGCACAAACTTTCAAAAGTATCAGAACCTAACGACACTATCAGAACAGCCAGCCAATGTCAATCAACAAATCAATCAACCAATCTGTGTAAAACAAATGAAATAACCAAACGAAACAAATAGAACCAAAATGTCAGAATGTCTAAAGATTTTATAAAAAAAACCAACCAAATAACAGAACGATACAATAAAAAAATAAGACGCTTTAAAAATACATTGACAATTTCTGTAGACACAGTTTCAAGGCTGATAATCAACCACCAGCTCAACCAGTCAATTAGCCACTCAACCACGCCGTCACTCAACCGCTCAATCGCTAATAATTTTTGAAATAGAAGGAAACTGTGCTAATGACGAACAGGTCCCAGTATTAATAATTAGCCCTTGATCAAAGAAATAGCGCACTTGCGAGTATATCAGCGAAGTTGCCAGGCAAATCGTTAGTCCGTTATTAGTAGTTGGTTTATTAGTTAATCGATTATCCCCAGGCATTCAAACCAGCAGGTAGCAAATGGGCTGGTTGGGCCTTTAGGTGGTGTGGGCATGTAAAAAAGGGCAGCAGGCCCAATGCGAGCGTATGCGGCAGAAGCCAACTGCACCCTCCGGCCGCTCAGTCTGGCAGCACAGGCAGCTGCAGCCAACTCGAGGTAGCCAACAGTTCTGCCTGCACCGAACAGGCAAAACCGTTGCCGTTCACCAGTTTATCCACTCTATTTCTGCCGGAGCGACCATGGCTCTGCAGCACCTCACCTAGACCCAGCCCGTTTCAGCCTAGCGTGTGGGGGTAGTGGCGGCAGCCCCGCACTCCTACTGCGGGCCCCGCTGGCCCTCCCGTGCACTTTTCTCCTGTTTTGTTTTGTTGCTGGGCTGGTTCTTCCGGGGGGAGACTCTGCCTCCGGCGGCTGGGGCTCTGCCCCAGACCCCGTAGCTCGCTTCGCTCGTTCGTGGGGCCCGTGTCGTCTGTCGTGAGATGGGGTGTAGTGGAAGGGCATGCTATGATTTGGGGTGCCGCGAAGTCGTGCAAGTATCCTTCCTGCATGACCTCCTCGTATATCATAGACTACATCGCATGGCATACGTCGCTATCGTCATAGTCAACTCCACCCATGTCCCAGCGTCTTAGCAAACTCCTGCGAAGCAGGAGCAGCGGGGTCTGGGGCGGAGCCCCAGCCGCCGGAGGCAGTCCCCACCCCGCATCAACACCCTCTCCGCTGTAGTGCGGTTTCACTTATCATGCAACATGGATTAGAGTTACAGCGTTACAGAAAGCCAGCAGGCTATAGTAAGTGTGGTAGCGCGGCAGGCTACTCGTCTGCGTCTAACAGTCTTTCGTACTCATGGCGGGCCACAGGCTCGCTCTCAGAGCTTGTAAAGGCGCGGAGCTGGATGCTCGGGGGCCACCGCAGTATGGGTTCGAGCGCTTTGCGGAACACAAAGAACACGACCGTGCCACAGACCACAATAAGAGCTATCGTCTGAGAACGTCGCGTGTTAGACACATCACCAACCACCACAGACAAAGATATCCTGCCCAATCTCAACCTCAACGTTGCCCTCTCCGCTCTAGGCATTCCTGCCCCTCGCCATCACTATATATACGTCTCTACTTACAAAGATCAGGTTGAACAGAAAGTTCATGGCGCCGATGAAGAGGTTGCTGCTCTGCTTGTACCGCAACAGCCCTCTCTAATGCTCGAATGCGATGTTCAGTTCGTGAAATGAGTTTCAGGACCAGCAGCACATTAATGTAGAGAGGGGGTTAAAGGTAGCCGTGCGTATCCGCGAGACAGGCAGCCTCCGGCGGCTGGGGCGCTGCCCCAGACCCCGTAGTTCTCGCTTCGCGAGAAGAAAGGGGGAGGTGGATTAGGGGGCGGGAGTGGAGTTTCAGCCTGCTAACGAATGAAGACCACACCTGACATAAGGTACAGCTGCTGGAGTTGTTGATTCACTGCTGCCAAATGCGGGGTAAATGGCTACCCGCCGATCCAATGCGGTGCCGTAGGCGTAACGACTCGAGCGAAGCGAGAGGAGCTACGGGGTCTGGGGCGGAGCCCCAGCCGCCGGAGGCAACTCTTCATTGCTGGGTCTGCTGGCCCATGGCGTGTTTCCGGGTTTTGAGGGGGCTGCAGTGGAATAGCGCCTGTGCATTCGATCGACAGGAAAGTTCGAAGACGGCGAACTGTAGAGAGGCAGATAGGCGGGGCTAGGGGCAACAGACGGGGAGGAGAGTAGACCCAAGGTTTCTGTGGGGAAGTAAGGGTCAATAAAGGGTGATGATATAAGGCTGGGATGAGGGCCTTGGAGATGAGGACGGAACAGCCTGACAAAGAGCCGTGGAACACAGCAAAGTGGCCTCAATGGGCGCGTTGCATTGCTGAAGGTACTGCTATTGCTTATGGCTGTCTGCTCAATAGCACAGGCTATTCGTTGTGGCTGCCCGATACGGCTCCTCGCACTTGTTTATGTCTGGAGAAATGCAACAGACTGGATAATATTGTTTCGCCAGTCACTGGAGGCCAATATGCACATCAAGTACAGGGATCCAGCGCCCTGAAACAAAACATTGCACTTATAACATGGTCCATGGTCGCAGTAGGTTCAGCAGCTCAAGCGAATCTAGCTGGATCGCATGAATACTGAGAGCTTCTCAACTCTAAGCACTTTTGACATACTCGGTGGGGTGGGGATTGGCCTGTTAGTTGTTCTCTCTCCTGGCCGATAGATGCTATCTGGCGAGTCATGATCTACGAAGACCCCTCCCCCACCTATGGCCACGAGCCTCTCATATCTCTACAGTGAGCGATCAAGTGAGACAAGAAGCTGCACATTAAGTAGATAATTACTCTGCTTCACCTCTTGTTCAGGAGCCCTGCCCCGCGAAAGAATCGCACATGAGGACATGAGGGGTTAGTAGAAGGTCAGCATGTGCCTGTCGCTGTCACTGTGCAGACACCAGGCAACAAGACGTATGGGCTCCACAACCCAGCATGGCATCTCCTATCTCCCATACATGCCTATGAAATGTTCGAGACAGGCAGACAGACTCATTGGCTGGAGGTGAAATGACGTCGCCAAGCAACGCAGGGAGCCAAGGAGTCAACAAACCTTATTGACAAGCAACGCAGGGATGCGGCGGACACAATGCTGAGGAACTCCCTCTCGAGGCTGGTGATCAGAAGCCCGCTCGCATCTTAGTCATGTAGAGCTTTCAAGGAGCACAGAATCAGGAGCATGAATTGCAGCCCGTTGTCAGATCATAATGCTATGGGTGTCCTGCAGCCTCCGGCGGCTGGGGCTGCGCCCCAGACCCCGTTGCTCCTGCTTCGCAGGAGACCAGGGACCGTCGACGAAACGACTCGAGCGAAGCGAGAGGAGCAGCGGGGTCTGGGGCGGAGCCCCAGCCGCCGGAGGCAAATGCCCCCCTCCCCCTCAGTCCATCTCAGGTGGCCATAGCTCGCGTTCCGCCCCACCCTCTGTTTGTTTGATATGTAGGTGGTCTGCAGGTTTATGCGGACGGAAAAAGCAAGTTGCAACTAAACAGGTTAAATTTAGCAACCAGCACTAATTAAACGGATCGCCCTAACCGCTTTTCGCGGTGCCAAGGTGTGGGTTGGACTAAAGGGACTTAAGCGACTGAGTCTGAAACTGGGCAGCTGAAAACAGCAAATCAACACAAATATTGCGAAATGGACCGTCGTTCTGGGGAGGCTGCGCTCAAGCTGTCGTTAAGTTGATCCTGCTGCCTAATCAGGGGCTCATTATATAGGCATGGGTTCTGTTTAGATAGGTCGCAGGCACGGGATGGCGGCCCAGCGTCCAGACGAGGGAGATGAGAGCTAAACGGTTCGCACCTTTCCGCCAAGTTGCCTGAATAGTTAACTGTATCTAAGCTAAGTAGTAAATAGACAATTGCGGATATGATATGAGGGTATTAGACTCGAGGAGTCAAGATGACTGGGTGGGCTGGATCGCGAGTCGGATCCTCGAACCAACGACTCTTCGAGCTCGCTCCCGAGCAGAAGCGAACAGTGTAAAGCACAGAGTAGAGCGAGAAACGAGGAGCCAGGAACGAGGAGCCAGGAACGAGGAGCCAGGAACGAGGAGCCAGGAACGAGGAGCCAGGAGCAAGTCGGGATCCGAGAATGACGAGCAAGAGCAATTTGAAGACCATGGTTAAGTGAATGCTGTGAAAGGATAAAAATAAATACGACAACCAAACAGAGCAAAGCGAAAAAGAAAGCAAAAATAGAACACAATAAATATATCCCAATATCGAAACGCAGGCCCGAAATATCATCGGAACCTAAAACATGGTCTTTATTTACTTATTTACCTATTTGCTCATAGTCTACCGCTAATGATCAATCACATTGGCCCTCAATCTTATTTTAGCCATGCATAATCCATCCTCCCTCGAACGGCGTGCTGCGCATAGTTACATGACCACCATTTCAACACGCACTCGCATTTACTATAAAAAATGGAACACCGGAATAAATAGCTAAATTATCATAATTCCGACTTTTCTCGCAGTTATTTTCGATACCTATCTCCACCTTGTACTGATTATTTTTTTCATTGTAAGTTTAAAAACGCGCTCTACCCCTTGAAAACCTGTTGGTAATCTTAGACGCCCCCTGTTTCGTGTTGTTGAGTACGTGCTAAGCAGCAACAAAAATTATTAGCCGACTGTCTGGCATATTGCATTTACGAATATAAACCAAATACGACTCTTGGTACAAGCGCTTTTCGTGAAAAAAAACTCGACTTCGAACACGAACTCGAATTTGATCTTAATTGAAAAATAAATTCTGCCAAGCTCTATAAATCTTGTTATTGATAATCACCAGACCAACGATACACTCACTAGGCTGAATCAGACTAGTTCGTCCAAACACACCCACTGTTTTGATCACACACTTCGCGATCTGGCCGTCTTCAGCGCTTTTACTGTTCACCACTGCTACTGCTATTGTTGATATTCAGCAGTTATCTAAACGACATTCGTTTTCACGTAAAAGCCGGTTTTTCATTTTCTCTTTGATCCAGGTCATTCATCCGCTCGTTCAGGGGTAAATCGCTTATTACTAGTTGCTGGTACTAACTGCCGAAAATAGAGCTGGAGAAGAGAAAGTCAACAAGCGAAAGCGGATTTTAAATCGAACTGTATTAGTAGAGACTTTCAACGTTGGTAATATACTGTTGGCATTATACTCTGGATATTTTTGGTGATCTTCTGAGGCTCTGCTAGCTCTCTGTTGATTCTTCTGGTACTGCTGGCACTGCTGACTCTCTGCTGACGCTCGCTTGTTTTTTGTTGGCAAGGATCTTTTTTGGCTTGATCTGAAGGTCGATTTGATTCTTCTGATTGGAATCGATCGTATTACGTTTTGATTGATATTGATTCGCCAACTGTGCTCGTTTGATCTAGATCCCAATAAAGATGCAGGCAGTCGACTCGCAACCAGCGCCGCAGCTGTCTCCCCATCATGACCCCTATAGAGCGGCCCCTATAGGCCAAACATCAGGCTCGCCTATTGCTGCTCCACAGTCGACCCACACCTCGCCATTTCACTATGCCCGACATCCTCACTCTCATTACCGATCTGCCAGTGGACAGAGTATTTCACATGTTCGAGGCACCTCAGGCTCCCCTATTCGTAACTCACCTAATCGCAACTCCCAGTTACGTGTCCCTCATTCTTCCCAAGGCTCGAATTCCTTGTCCCCATCGTACCAGCAATCCCCATACCACCATCAAAGACAACCATCCCCACTTTCATTGACTGGACACTACGAAGACAATATCAACAATAATAATAACAACATACATAACGAAGAAATGGGCGGCGAAACTTACATGGAGGAGCAAGATTCAGATTTCAACTTCCAATCCCAATCACAAGTTCTACCGCCTCCACAGCCTAACTTTCAAATGCCACAACAAAATTTCCAGTCGCAGCCACTTCAACACGACACTTCACAATTCCAACCATTACCATTACCTAGACCGCATTCAGAATCGAAATTTGCTAGACCTCGATCCTCGAATTCGTCTCTAAACTCAGCATACAGAAACTCGGATAGCGAAACGTTGCCCATGCCTAATTATGGCCACTCTCGCCAAGTTTCGTCGGCATCTATTTCTGAACAAGCCACACATTCAGCATCGGCTTCCATGTTTGATCTGTCGCAATCATATATCTCGACTCAATTTGGCCCGAAATCGGCTGCTCTGATGCCTCGAATCCAAACCATAGAAATGTATAGAAAAAACGCCAAAAAGTCCAACGACCCAGTCATCCAGTTCCAGTTTGCACAATACATGCTTCAAACTGCGCTGCTTTCAACCACACCAGGTAAAGCCAATCGCCAAAGTATGTTTGCAACTGATCTTGCTTCATCTGCATCATCCACTACCACTGGTTCCTCCTCTTCAGAAAGCAATGGAGCAGTGACTGGCGCAGGTATCAGATCAAGCATGTATTCCACAAAGTCCTTGGGCGCAGATGATGAAAAGAAAATCAAGCGGGATCTTCTTAAAGAAGCAATTTCCATTTTGAGGAAGTTGTCTGATCGTGGGTTTGCCGACGCCCAGTATCTACTTGCTGATGCATTGGCCTCAGGCGCACTTGGAAAGCCCGACCTACGAGAGTCCTTCAGTCTCTTCCAACTTGCTGCCAAGCACGGCCATGGAGAGGCTGCCTATAGAGCTTCTCTGTGTCTGGAACAAGGCTGGGGTACATCTAAAGATATTCGTAGAGCCGTTCAATTTCTGCGTATGGCTGCCTCTCGTAATCAGCCTGGTGCTATGTTGAGACTGGGTATGGCTTGTTTTTACGGTAGAATGGGCATGAGCAACACCCCGCAAGTAAAGCAAGAAGGTATCAAGTGGCTGAAGCTGGCTTCTAACGAGGCGAACGAGATTTTCCCCCAAGCCCCATATGAACTAGCGAAGATTGTGGAGGTGGGGTACTCTGACATTGTAATTCCCGACCAGCATTGGGCTGTTCAGCTCTATGTCAAGTCATCTGAGCTGAATTATATCCCAGCCTCCAGAGTTCTTGGAAAAGCATACGAGCTAGCTCTTCTGGGCTGTCCGAGAGACGCTGCCTTATCTATCCACTACTACACTCTTGGCGCAATCAAAGGAGACCCAGAGTCGATGTACTCCATGTGTGCCTGGTATATGATGGGAGCAGAACCAATCCTCCAGAAGAACGAAGAAGAAGCCTATGAATGGGCATTAAGAGCTGCTAACGCAGGACACCCTAAGGCGCAGTTCGCAATTGGCTATTTCCTAGAACACGGTGTAGGCGTCGAAAGAGACATCCTGCAGTCATCGTTCTGGTACCACAAGGCCGCCGAGGCAGGAAACGAACACGCCATCAGCCGGTTGGCCAAAGAAAAAAACCAACAGGCAAAGAACAAGAAGTCGTCGAAAGACGGCAAAGACCCCAAAGATAAAGAGTGTATTATTTCCTAGCTGTAGTCAGTCGCCATCTCGTCACATCTGGCCAACTGTTGACATCTATACTATTTTATTTACCCCCCTCTCGCATAATCCAAGTTTTTGGCGTAATCTAATACAAATGTTTCTCAACTAATGGTCTGGCTTTGCCTCCGGCGGCTGGGGCTGCGCCCCAGACCCCGTGGCTCCTGCTTCGCAGGAGTTAGCCTGGGGAGTGACGTTTGACTCGAGCAAGCGAGACAAGCCTTGGAGTCTGAGGCGGAATCCCAGTCGTTGGAGACTAGTCCCTACAATTCGAACGATGTTCAGAGCTTCGTGAGATCGTCACTACCCGACGTAACGACTCGAGCGCAGCGAGAGGAGCCACGGGGTCTGGGGCAAAGCCCCAGCCGCCGGAGGCAGACCCGGCAGCCCAGTGCCCCTATTCAGCACTGATGGCGTAGCCAGTTAAGAAGGTGTCTCTGCCACGTTGGGTAGCGATCATATTTATTATTTTATAGCATAAGCTTATAGGTCTGCGTGCTACTGATTCTCAGGCAATATGTTAATAATTATGCCGCCGCTGCTGCTTGCTGATAAAAGAATCTAGGCTATCATGTACGCTCATCATTCAACTCTTGGTCAATTAAGTATGTTTAAGTATATTAGAATTGGTATCACGCAGGGACTGACGCCAATTTGACATCGAAAATGCCGTTTCCATGGCTACCCTCAGCTCCGGACCACCTCCATCGACCCTTTGACCTGGAATTGACGGATAAGGCATGCCTGGATGGGGTGGCATCTAATGGCGGATGGGTCGAGGACAAAGTTACCGAAATGCCCGAATTCTTCCCAGCATCGTCGATAGAGCGGACCACAGACGGCAGGCAGCTGCATCTCACTCAGACATTGTCACAGTTGGCTCGCTCTATGCAAACCGCGCGATCCAGGCTATTGATTGACAGGCTTAATAAACTTGCAATCGTCTGCTTACTCGCCGTCTTTGTTTACACAATGAGGGCACAAGCGGCAATTCTGTTGAGCAACTGTGTTACTGTGCTTGTAATAATAATTTAAGTTTACATGTATCGGTCGCTGATCAAGCCAACCAAACGCGATTGACGCGTCCGTCGTCTTGTTTGAACTTGGAGGCGGGGCATGCCGAGTAGAGTGGAGTGGAGTGGAGTAGAACGGGCCAGTATACACAGAAATTCATTACTCAAACGAATCAGAAAACAATTGCGGGGTCAATTAACAACCCACATCATCGCGTGGCCTGCTCATCTTCCTACTTCTGTTACCCCCTATAAAGACGTTGTGGTCTGCTGCAACTGTCAGTTAAGTACTTGCTTGTATTCAGGGGTCAAGAAAATGTTTCTTTGCAGATCTCATACTGAATAGGCAACATGTATTAGTTCGAATAGGATAGTTTATAGCTATTCTAGGAAAGCAGATCGCGATTTGCACATTCTATTTCCAAATGTAGGTGACATATGTTTCTCAAAGGGGTACCTAGCGTAACAACTCTGAAAAGGAGGGGATTGAATGGGCTTCAATTTTATTAGATAGACAGTATATGAGCATGGACCTGACCTTATACTTAATAGAGTTCTATGACCACTCGTTTATTGTTTAAGCAATAGGCCGACCACATTCGAAGACCAACTTTGTTCCTTCTTTTCTACATCTTCTTGTGTTTTGACAACCTACTTGCTTATCTACTTCTATCGTCTTTCTTTTCGTTCATACCCCCCTTTCACTCGTTTTCACTTAATTTCTTAATTCTCTTTTCGCTTTATCGACTTCTCGGCTTATTTTGATTTCCTTTTAATCTCGTGTAATATTATTTTCAGTGTCGCTCGTTAAACCTGTTTGTTATCATGACCTACCATTCTTCTCATTCGTCCAATATCCACTATCGGTTCTCGCAAGTGAAGCGAAATAAGAATAACCTCGGATTCATACTGATTGGATTGCTACTAGGGCTGCTAGTTTTAAGAGAGAATCTGAGACCCAGTCACAATGTTGAAACTTTATCTTTGAGTCAGAAGTCAGGTATGTCTGACCTGATGGAGTTAGATGAAGAGCCGCCTATTCACGCCAGTAGCGGCCTGCCAGTTCCTTGGGCCGTGTCTTACTCGCCATATACCGCCGATGGTACCTGTAAACGACCTCTAGATATGGTGAGAGATCTAGATACCATTGTCTCTATTGGCACCAAAGCAGTACGTTTGTTCTCTAATGATTGCGACGTGCTCGAAGCCCTGGTAAATGTTCCTCAACTCAGAGTTATTCTTGGCATTCATCCCCATTCTGAAACTGGTGTGATAAATGAATTCACTAAGTCTCTTGACGAGCAAATGCTAGAAATTAGTCGATGCAAGTGCTGGTCTAAAATCGACATGCTGGTAGTTGGAAGTCAAGGAGTATTTTCCGATACATATAGTCGAGCGGACCTCGTCAAAATGTTGAGATATGTACGAAACAAAGTATCTGAGATCGATGAGTTCCAGGGACTACTAAGTACTGCCGAGCCAGTCGAATCCTATATCTCAAGCACCAAGTACAACGCCGTCTCTATCTCGGAATATAAGAAGTTTCAGAGAATCTTGAGCCGCGATACCTTGCCAGAAGACGATTTTGACACTTCTATTGAAGACAATGACCTCTGCTCAGTTGTTGATGTCATCGGACTTGTCGTCCAACCCTTTTTTAACTCTGCTATCGATGCTTCAGGAGCTGGGGCACTTGTCTCGCGAGATGTTAGATTTGTCAAGCATCTCTGCTCTGACAAGTTCATCGGCAGTGCCCACACCAAGCAGTCTGATATTTCTTCTAATAACCACCCCTTTTCTGAAGTCGCGGAAAATATGTCTACAAGCTACATACCTCCAGTTGCTGTTCTTGAAGCTGGCTGGCCCTCTGCCGGCAATCCAAATGGCCAAGCTATTGCATCCCCAGAACACCAGAAGATTGCCTTTGAGGAGCTACTTAGCGCCCGTGATTTGGAGACGAATCATAGAATCCCAGTTGCACTCTACAGTTTCCAAGACGAACTCTGGAGGGACCCTGGCCCTCTCGAGGTCGAAACCTCGTTTGGCATCAGTCAACAATATCTCTAATACCCACTATCTCTACCTCCTCGTTAATTGGCTCCACTCGACCCCTAATCTACCCCGCCAACAATAATTCTGTGTGTTCCTCCCCTTCATCAAGTGTTGTACACATGCCCCGCTCATACTCCCCGCAGCTTCACGACCGTAATGTAATGCCTGTATTTTTATTTATATATTTGTTTGTTTCTACCCTATTCTTTCCTATGTAATGGCAAGGTGTGATGAGCTTCTTTATCCTCCGTCGACAAGGCAGACTGCATCGGACTCCTCGATCTTGTTATGTTTTAAAAAAAAAAGAACCACTACGGTACTACCGAACAATACCTTGACGGGTCTTCCGCTGTTTGGTCGAGGATAGAGCGACATGCATTTCAGTTCCGTCCCTAACCCTCTTGAGGAATGTTATTTTCTTGCCCCTAGCACCAAGGCAAGGCATTTATTTCATCATACCATCTCAACACAAAACTTAAACTCTTGTACAGACCTTCAGGTGAATATTCTGGATTCAAGAGGCAACTTGGAGTCAAGAAGCATATTAATCTAGCTGACCATAGGCACTGCCTAAACTTATAACAATATGCAACAACGAGAGCTGCGTATTATCGCTCTACTAGTGATAGATACCTTGTTTTTCTTCTTGGAGCTCATTGTTGGTAAGTATCTACCTTGATAGCACACTTGCTCTTGGAAACATACTAACATGGTCTATAGGATATGCTGTTCACTCTTTGGCCCTGGTAGCAGACTCGTTTCACATGGTGAGTACCGACTATGTCTTAGGCTTTTGTAAGCAACTTTGTGCCAAGTCTTTCCTGAAGCTAGCCCACGCAGCCATTAGGCATCCCCCGCTCGTACTTCTCGTACACACAATGCTTGCGAAGCAAGCACAACAGGGTCTGGGGCAGCGCCCCAGCCGCCGGAGGCACCAGTTCCACAACCAGCAGGGAGGAGGACCTGCCTCCGGCGGCTGGGGCGCTGCCCCAGACCCCGTTGCTCCTCGAGCGAAGCTCGAGTCGGGTTTGAGTGTTCTGTTGGATTCGGGGGCTATTGGAGTTAGGTAATCGACCCAGTTGAATAAGTCTAACACTATCTAGTTGAATGATGTCATTTCCTTGATTGTTGCCCTGTGGGCTGTTAAGGTAGCCAAGTCTAGAGGCGTGGATTCGAAGTACACCTATGGCTGGCAAAGAGCTGAGATTCTAGGCGCTTTGGTCAATGGTGTATTTTTGGTAGCTCTTTGTCTGTCCATCTTTTTGGAAGCCATTCAGAGACTTATCGACCCTCCCACTATTTTAAACCCCCAGTTGATTCTGATTGTCGGAAGTGCTGGTCTAGTTTCGAATATTATTGGGTTGTTTTTGTTCCATGAGCATGGACATAGTCATGGCCATGATCACGGTCACAGCCATGGACACAGTCACGGCCATAGCCATGGTTTGGATGAAGAAGAACATGTTCATAACGACGGCCACGGCCATAGCCACAGTCATGACGATGAGTCGTCTTCTGAGGGCGGCAATATTGCTGATAATCTTCCTGAGAATGCCGTTGATCGTATTGCTAATGAGAGAACCAGCTTGTTAGGCGAGTCTCAACCTAAGTCTTTGACTGCTACTTCTTCTTACTGCACTCTGAGAGCTCCTACTACTGGCCATAACCGTACTGGTTCTAATATCTCTGAGACCCATGTAAACCATTTCCACAGCCAATCTAAGACTTCCGCCCCTTCTAAGTCTCTCAACATGGAAGGCGTTTTCTTGCATGTTCTTGGTGATGCTCTTGGCAACATTGGTGTTATACTGACTGCTATATTTATCTGGAAGACTGATTACTGGTGGAGATTCTACTCAGATCCGATTATTTCTCTCGTTATCACAGGAATTATCTTCTCATCTGCTCTCCCACTTTGCCGTAAGTCTTCGTCCATCCTGCTTCAAGGTGCTCCACAATCCATCAATGCCGCTGAGGTTCGATCTGACCTTGAGTCTCTTGCTGGAGTTGAAGAAATCCATGATTTCCACATCTGGATTCTCAAAGAGGACCTATTTATTTCCACTTTGCATGTTTCAGTCGCTATTGATGAGGAAGAGTTTATGGTTCTTGCTCAAAAAATTCGCACCTGTCTCAACGGTCATGGTATTCACTCCATCACCGTTCAACCTGAGTTCCTTCCTCGGACTACACGTTCAGCATCTGAAGCAAACACCCCACTATGTGCAGTTTCAGGAAACGAAATCTGTGGACCTTAGATGATACGGCCCATCCCCATTGGTTATCAACCACGTTACATTACCAAAATGATATAATACTGTTACTAATACTAATAATAATAATCACACTTATACAACTGCAAGAATTTATAACTATTCTAACCACCATAGGCGGAGTGCTCGCCAAGGTAGCTCCATATTCTAAATCATAAGAAAACTCCTAATAATAGCATTCAGAAATGAAACGAGGAGGCAGGTAGAGGTGAGAGATCAGCGTAATCACTACACGGGTTTGCTACAGCTAGCAGAAGACGGGCTGTTATAGCCTTCCCAGAGGAACCAAATCTAGCTCCGAATCTCCTTGAATCTACTTTAAGCAATCACATACCGAGGAATTCTGGCCTGGCTATAGGCTCCAGTTGCCCGTTCGCTGCTCTTCATTTTGGCCCTGCATCCAGTCTGTGATGCATTGCATATGCACCAGAGTTTAAGATCCGTTATAGTCGCAGTATTAATCCTAGCGTCGCCGATCGGTACGGCTAAACTCTAATTCTGGCTGAAATGGCAAATTAGCGGGACCTCTGGAAGTATATTGATGTCATTGTTCCAGAACATTCGAAAGGAAAAATCCATACATTGACGTTCAAAACATCAAATAGCTCTTGCGCTAATGAGCGCCAACTCATTCAGGATGATTGCGATCCGTATCGGCCAATGAAAGATTGCGGGCCGTTTCCTCATCTCTATGTATCTAACGTTACCCCTCTTCCAAGCAGCTGTCAGCCCCATTGCACAGCACACAGCAGCTTGTATATTTGCATGCGCAAATGGTTGTGATTAGCATGCAGGTCATGCTTGCTTTTTCACACGCCAATCATCCACCATTATTGGATATATCTATTTGGCGCTAGCCGATGCGAGTATCAGTGGAAGCAGGAGAACAACTGAGACAAGCAGCTCAGCTCAGCAGCCCAGCGGTCAGCAGGCACGTAGCCAATGTACTTGGCTGATAAATACAAGGTCAGCTCACTCGGAAAACTTGCCATAAGAATTCCAGATTTAACCTTTACTGAGCTATCGAGCGGTCTTTGGAAAAGTCATCATAAATGATAAGTACTTTTTAATCTAATTTCAGTGGCTGTTTATGTACTGGTGATGACCAGAAACCCAGCTCAAAATAAGATACTCACAAGTTTTTTGTGTAGCCTAATAAAAGTCTCGGTAATATAGCACAAAGGCAAACAAACAAGATGAGATTTCAAATAAGAAGGTGGTTTTTATAAGATAAGATTCAAAATCACATTCGAAAACAGAAATATAAATATATTTACATATTAACTGCGGTAATATTAATAAATAGAAAAATGAACAAAAAAATCAGCCTAAAACTGTTCAGTCATTAACGTTAATGTTGAGAAAGCCCTTCGCCTCCACTGCTTGTGCCACTGCTCACGCTTGGCACTGGTACCACCGGTCGTTTTCTCCAGCCAGTTGGTCGACCCGGTCCTCGCTTCACTACTTGACCAGGTGCAATGTCACTAGTAGCTGTCGTCCGTGACGCTCTTGCTGTGGCCGCCGCCGTCTTTACCAAGGCCTTTCGATTGGTTTCTAGTTCTTTCCATCTCATTCGTAGCGGTTCCAGCAGTTCCAGTACCTTGTTCGCAGTCTCTTTCCATTCGTCATCTTGGTCCAGATTGTATGTATATAGCTTGTCAATGTATCCATAAGCAGATGCAGTTTGAATATCCAGAGGGTCTTTTGAGCTGGCAATTAATCCAGATTTATTAATTTCGTCAGGGAAAAAATTACCTTTCATTGATATTGGGCTATTTGAACCCGGGGATGAAGTGGCAGATGAAATGGCTGAAGTGGGAGACGATGACGACGATGTGCTCGAAGACGACGAACTGATAGAGCCAGGCTGTGTATGAAGGGGATCTTTGTGATATCTCAGTACAACATGTTTAGATGGTCGTTGGTCCGTCATATTGAAAGGTTAATAATTAAAATAATTAGAAATTAGCGATTGAAAAAAAATGACGATATTACGCACTCTGGACTTGTGAGATTGTTGTTGCTGTACAATAATTTAATGGAGACACACACTATTAGTAGTAACACTCTTGAAAGTAAAATTCAAATGTCTGTAGTTGTTGGTGATAAAAAAATAAATATTAACGACTCTTGGATAAAACGCTCAAAAATTAAAAACGAAACGAATAACAAGAGTTATTAATGGAGAGAACAAAAAATACACAAACAAGCTGAGTTTGTGAATTCTGTTTCACTTTCTGTTTAGTACAGATTTTCAGTCAGCGTTTTCTCGCCTTACTGTATGAATATGCAGAACAATATGCAGCCCTAGTATAAAAAAAGAGTTGTGCTTAGACGTTGGATCTGTAAAACGAGCAGGGCAATAATTTCAAAAAAGATACAAAGGAATTAGAAATGAAATAAACTGTTGAACACCCTATAAATTGGTACTTTATTAATTAATGGCTTTCTATTAATTTATCAGGATCTAACCAGTCACCGAAACGACCTCAGAAACGACACCAGATATGGGTTTTATTTTAGAAACGGCAAGAGCGTTTCGTATCGTGCGTAGCCTGTCCCACAACCCCGCCAGCTGTTTGCCATTCAGCCTGCCAGCTCTCCCGGCGCACCTCTTCCGGAATCGTCCCAGCAGTCTCTCTGTTAGAGACTGTTAGATATGTACGATGTATGTAAATCCTCTGTGGGGGATTTCTCTTCAGGGAGATATGATTTTAGTCAGAAGGGATAGGGTATAGAACTGGGTGCCTCGAGCAACAGTCAACCATTCCTGACCAAAGTCGCGCTCTAGCTCATATCTAGGATTACAGCTAAGATCATATAATTAATTATATACAGCACATAATATACCAGGTAACGCCGACAGTTCGAACTATCGATCGGACGTATGATATCCTGTCCGCACTATAAACAACAGCTGAGCGCTGCACGATGCTCGTCCTGAAGAGAACTTTAACTGGCTGGGCAGATATAATATAATAAGAATTAAGTTGGGAACTGACACGACGAAATCCAATATAAAATAAAATTAAAAATCAGAAACAACCATGCTTCTTCAGCCAGCGGTGTCCGCTGATTCTGCCCCTGCTGACATCTGCCAGCCAACCGATAAAAGCAGCTCGACTAGCGCCTGCAACGCGTTCATTGGCCGATACATACACATTACCTAATCTAGCGCCAAGGGCAACACCAACCGTGCTGTAAGAAGTTAGCTGGCTAAGTGCACTAGAATGTGGGGGAGGGTTCTGGAGGGGGGGCTTGGAGGGGGGACTGAGAGGGGGGACTGGCCTCTGGCAGCTGGGGCTCCGCCCCAGACCCCGTAGCTCCTCTCGCTTCGCTCGAGTCGTTTCGTCGACGGTCCCAGCAACTCCTGCGCAGCAGGAGCTACGGGGTCTGGGGCAGAGCCCCAGCCGCCGGAGGCAGTGCCAGGCTAGTGCACGGTTCGAACGAGACCCGTCAGTATTTCAGAGCCAGCTAGGACTCCGTCGATGATGCGGATGGACTGGCCTACGACCTTCTGAATGATGAGGTCTTTACCAGCCATGCCGCCGCAGCCCAGGAGAATGGTATCTGCGCCGTCGCTGACGGCAGTTTGTGCTGCCTCAGCGAGCTTTTGGTCGACGTATTCGACTGGTTTGCTGTGGAGCTCGAGGACGCCCACTCCGCACGAGTAGCACCCCAGATATCGGTCAGAGTCACCAGCAAAAAAGTTGCGGACTGCTTTGCTGAATGTGTTTTTGAGCTCGCACTCAGTCGTTACTATGGCAAATTTCGTAGATCCAAGAGCAAGGGCGTGGATAATTGACGCCTGGAATATCCCCAACACTGGCTTAGTAGTGTGTTCGCGAAGTGAATATATAAGTGGGTGGTCCGAGTAGCATGCTACCAAGAATGCATCATATTTGTCTAGGATAGTCAGAAGGACTGGCAGACTTGCAGTAGCGGACCTCTGCGCTGTGTCTTCTGATATGATTTCTTTGGGACTGTCGGCAGGACCAGTGAAGTAGTCGAAAGTGACGTGGTATGACGGAAGAACGAGGTCTCGCATCCCGCTAGTCATGGACTCAGTCGAATTCGGATTTATAATGAGGATGGAGGAGCGTGTTTGAACCATGGCGATAAGAAAGTACACTTTTCCCTCTGTCACTGAGATTTGGAAAGAATTAAAAGCGTATGGTTACAGAGACGACAGGAACTAGAGTTTGTCTGGTATTCAATGGCAGGAGTTTTCAGTTTTTAGTTTAATTCATAGTTTAAATTAATTTTGCCGTCTATTGTCGGCCTGTGTTTCTGTGTATACTGGAGACATACTGACATGCACGGAGCTGCTTATCTTATCTATCTGCATGCATAGCATGTCTGCCGCGGCTACTTCATGCAAGTAGGGTCACATACCGATAACAGGTATATTACATCATGGTATTATCTAGCAAGACACTACCGATAAGGACGGACTATATATATATTTTTAAAAGTTCTAGATTTTACAGATATGTGTTGCATTTAGAGAAAACCGTTCGGCGAGCCCTCGCGGATGTGACTTTTCAGTAGAGTTGGGGTATAATATAGATAAGGGAGCAGCTTAGAGTACAGATTTACAGTTAGAGTTAAGGTCATTAAATCAAACTCCTAGGAACTCCCTAATCCGGCTTCTATGCTCAGTGGGCTGAGGCTCGGCTTGTCTTATTCGTTGACTATATCTCCAATCAAGTTCACTTCTCCTCAAATCCATTTTGTCCTGCATCTACTGAAAAACCTCCACTGCTGATCATGACCGAAAAGCCTATCAGGTGAAATCCATCCAATTATATAACAATAAACAAACCTTATCAGCTATGAAATTTCACTGATCTACTTGCTGCCCACAATCTCCCGAGATCCTGTGTATTCTGGGTTGATCTCATATCTTATCTATGAGCTCCTTATCTTGACAAGGGGCACCCTGTTGGATCACGGGCATGCCAGAATAGTGTTATTTGCCCCGTCCAACATGAATATATAACTGATGAATAGATCAGTCGCACATGCCAAGGCAGTAGCTCCGGATAACCAGCATGGCAACTACAGCGCGAATTTGGCTCAGACGCCTAGAAGTCAGCCATCAGGGAGATCTTTCAAATAAAGAGCTCTTCTTAAACAACGATGACCTGAAACCTGTGGAGCCTGCCCGAAGGAAATGGGGGTGGGCCAACTTCGTAGCCTTCTGGATTTCTGATTCCTTCAACATCAACACATGGCAGATCGCAGCCACTGGCATTGTCCAGGGCCTCGCCTGGTGGCAAGTCTGGCTCTGCGTCTGGTTTGGCTACTTCATAGCCGCTGTCTTCGTCGTCCTCATCGGCAGGATTGGAGCCATGTATCACATCTCATTCCCTGTAGCAGCCCGCTCGTCCTTCGGTATCTATGGCAGCTATTGGCCTGTACTGGTAAGTCTAGTGGCATCTGCCTCCGGCGGCTGGGGCTCCGCCCCAGACCCCGCTGCTCCTCTCGCTGCGCTCGAGTCGTTACGTCGACGGTCATAGCAAACTCCTGCGCAGCAGGAGCCACGGGGTCTGGGGCGAAGCCCCAGCCGCCGGAGGCAGATCTGAATCACAACTAACAGTCCAGAACAGAACATGTTTGGCCATTGTGTGGTACGGTGTGCAGGCCTGGCTGGGCGGTGAGTGTGTGCAGCTTATGATCCAGTCCATCTGGCCCCAGGCGGCCAGAATCCCTAACGGGATTCCAAACTCGGGTACGAATACATTTGCATTCATGTCCTTTTTCTTGTTTTGTTTGGCGTCTCTGCCGGCGGTGTACTTTCCAGTGCACCAAATCAGACACTTGTTTACGGTCAAGTCTTATCTGGTTCCTATTGCTGGTATTGCGTTCTTGATTTGGACCGTCAAAAAGGCCGGCGGAATCGGTCCTATTGTGCATCAGTCAAGCACTCTTCATGGTAGCACTTTGGCGTGGGCCGTAATCGACATGCTGATGTCGTGCATCGAGAACTTCGTTACTTTGGTTGTCAATGATCCAGACTTCACGAGATTTGCAAGAAAGCCCTCCGATGCCGTGTGGTCTCAATTGCTGGGAATTCCTTTCTCCTTTGCTATAACGTCGTTTATCGGAATAATTGTCTCTTCATCGTCCACCGTGATCTACGGAGAGACCATTTGGTCGCCCTTACAAGTATTGGGCAACTTTCTAGAGGGATATCACAGTGGAGCACGAGCTGGTGTGTTCTTCATTTCTGCTGTATTTGCAGTTGCGCAAATAGGTTGTAATATTGCTGCCAACGCAATCTCAGCCGGTACTGACATGACTGCGCTGTTTCCTAGATATATCAATATCCGTCGAGGTGGCTTCATCTGTGCCACAGTCGGGTTTGCCATGTGCCCCTGGAAACTTTTGGAGACATCTAATAAGTTTACTGAGTACTTGTCAGCATATACAGTATTCTTGTCAGCCATTGCTGGCGTCATATTCAGCGACTACTACCTAGTGCGCAAAGGCAGACTAGTCATTGACGAACTGTACAATGCCGACTCCACTGGAATCTACTACTTCTTCAAGGGATTCTCCTGGAGAGCATATGCTGCTTATATTTGTGGAGTTTCCATTAACATTACTGGAATGGTAGGCGCCGTAGGAGGTAAGGTGCCTATTGGTGCTACCAGAGTCTACGAGCTCAACTTCTTCGGCGGGTTCATCGTATCAGCAGCCACTTTCTATCTCTTCTGCCGACTGAGTCCTGTGCCAGGATGTGCTGAGAAATGGGACGAGTCAGAAGCCCGCATCTACGACGAAATCCATTACGGCGAAGAAATTGCTGCCAAGGACGACTCGTCTATCATCAGTGGATTCCCACCCGACGACGGCAAAGACATCAAAAATGGATTCTCAACAATCAAACAGCGCTTCCTGGGCTCTGTCTAGTATTGTTCTCCTTATGTTATTTTTTGAGTTATCTTTTTATAAAAGCGATTATTTTATTGCATTTACCTCCGTCTTGGTATCAGGTTGCCTCCGGCGGCTGGGGCTCTGCCCCAGACCCCGTTGCTCCTCTCGCTGCGCTCGAGTCGGATCTGGGGAAGCATGAGTCCTCTAAAAGGTGATTTAGACTTCAATACCGGTAGGGAAACGCGAAGTTATTGACATAGCCATCGAAACGAGCGAAACAAGCGAAAAGAGTTACCGGTCGGACTGATCTCTGTCACTTAGCCCAATCACCTGAGGCAAGAAGACATCCGTGAAGTTGATATTGTAGCAGTCCATGCTTTACTATAGTTCCAGCCCAGCCCAGCATGGCCAGCCAGCCTTCCAGCATCCTGCGGAGAAAGCCCCCACCTGTTTGTTGAGCAGCAGCAGGTCAGCCGCTTCGAACCCCGCAAATTAACGTTCACGCAGTGATTAGCGGCCAGACAGTGGTGTCACTGCGCATGGGAATAGTCCCAATTTACCCAAACGGCGGGACGGCTGTCGGGGCTGCACCCCCAACTGGGCTAAACTTGACGGACGTTGGCTGAACTGTCGCTAGTAATTTGGCTGGAGTAGTGAGACCTTAACCAGGTGCAAGTGGACGCCAAACAGACAACTAAATCAATCCAACCAAGAAATAGGAAGCAGAAACCTCAATACCAACCTGACATTGTTTTACAGTGGACATCTGAAACAATCGAGTGGTTTTACATTCGGAGTCCTTGTACTTGATAGGCAGTATAATTGAATTATAACTGAACAGAAAAGAACGCAACAGGAGATCCAGCTCGTATTGTTTTTTACCGCTATCATCTTGTGAAACCAATCTAGATAAAGGCTGCCAAATAACAAACCTACTTTGACAGGAAACTTTAATAGGATCGTTAACTCAGTAGATAGTTGAACCTTTTTTTGAATCTTTTGTTTTCAATTGAGTCTGGCCTGTCCATTTTCATTGCATTGTACTACGATTACTAGATTGACTACTAGACACATCCATATCCATTGACGGGGGCATATCGATGGTTCGAAAAGCCAGCAGAAGACTGGTGTATGCTCTGTCCTCATCACAAACGGACACTGGCGGCCATTCGCTGGGTGTGAACTCGCTGGCGATTGACCCTACCCCAGGCACTTCTGGCTACACAGGTACCCTGTATTCTGCTGGACGGGATGGGATCATCAATGGCTGGGGCCTAACCGATGTCGATGTCTCCACTAACTGGGATACTGAATACATTGCTAGACCCATTGATCTCAAAAAGCCAGATCCTAAGTCTGATGGCGCCAAGAAGCCCATTGGCGGATCAACCGCCACAGTCTCTCGCACCCAAATCCACACCAACTGGGTCAACGACATCATCCTGGCGAACAACTATCAATCTGGTAAGTATACAGTTCTAGGGCCCTATGATGCCTCCAACGGCTGGGTTGTGCTCCTGACCCCGTTGTGCTCCGCTTCGCGAGCCTACTGTAGACCTCACGAATGCGACTCGAGCGCAGCGGGGGTGGGCCTGCCTCCGGCGGCTGGGGCTGCGCCCCAGACCCCGCTGCTCCTCTCGCTTCGCTCGAGTCGGGCGTGTACGGTGTCAGCAGTCTCTTGCGAAGCAAGAGCAACGGGGTCTGGGGCGCAGCCCCAGCCGCCGGAGGCAACACCTTCATGGACCATAAGTTAACAAGAACAGTAATTTCATGCTCCTCGGATTTAACTGTGAAGCTGTGGAGTCCAGGGAGAAACGAGACGGTGCAGGTGGGTCAGCATTTGGACTATGTAAAGTGCCTGGCTGCAAATTCCGTTAAAAATACAGAATGGATTGTGTCTGGCGGGTTAGATAGAAAGATTATTGGCTGGGATCTGGTGAAGGGAGGAGAGAAGTTTTCTATTGATGTTGGTGACAAGGGTAAAAATCAGATGGGTTCCGTGTATGCTCTAGCTGTGAATGGGGCTGACCACGGAATTGCCAGTGCTTCTACCGTTATAGCTAGTGGTGGTCCAGAGGCTATTGTCAACCTGTGGGATCCTCGTACAGCAGAGCCTCTCACTAAATTCATCGGTCACAGTGGTAACATCAGGTCAATTTTGGTATCTGACGACGCTGAATGGGTTCTCAGTGCCTCTTCTGACTCGTCTATTAAGTTGTGGTCCGTGACATCGTCTCGACTATACCATACTTTTGATATGCATGACGACTCTGTTTGGTCGTTGTTTTCTCAAGATCCTTCCCTAAAGGTCTTCTATTCTAGTGATAGAAGCGGGGTAGTTATGAAGACTGACCTGAGAGGCTGTGTTGAGAGACATTTGGACTTTGATGAGGGTGTCTCAGTCATAGTCTGTAATGAGCATGAAGGTGTCTCAAAGGTTGTCAGCGCTGGTTCTAACTTGTGGACTGCTACTTCGAATTCTCGAATTCACAGATGGAAAAATGTGAACACGGGTATCTATTCCCTAGGAAATGGTATAGTGGAAGGAGAAAGTCAGACCGCTGATAACAAGGAAGGCGAGACTGAGAAGGCTGAGGATACTGATAATGACGAGAAGAAGGAAGAGAAGAAGAAAGAGCCCGATAATTCTATTAAAACATCATTCATACAAATCAGTGGCGGACCATCTCTGCAATTTTCAGTAGACCCCGAATCCCACAGATCCCTCCGTGAAATATCTCCTGGCGGAAAAGAGTTGGATGTAGTAGTCCAGCCAGTGTCGGAGAATCCACTTGAAACACTCCGTGGTCATGTTGGTTTAATTAAACATCGACTGCTGAATGATAAAAGACGAGTATTGACTCTTGATACAGCGGGTGATGTGAAATTATGGGATCTTGTGAGAGGTGTTGTTTTACAGTCTTTCGATCGTACGCTGGGTCTCGATTTGGACGCATTAGCGGACCAGCTGAATCCTCTAGCATTCGTATCAAACTGGTGTCAAGTATCGGTTAGAACTGGTGAGCTGTATGTTTCTTTAGAAGAGTCTACATGTTTCGACGCTGAAGTATATTCAGATGACCTAATTATTGATCACAATGGTGGAGAGGATGGGTCTGCTAAGAGACAAGATGTGACTGATATTCCTGAAGACCACAGGGTTAATTATGGCAAATGGGTCGTTACTAATTTGTTATATAACTTGCAACAAAAGCTTTTAGAGGACGAGATAAAAGGCTCTCCCAATGGGTCGGCAGCCTCATCTACTACTGAGATTAAGTCCTCTGTTGCAAATGGAGGAGCTAAACCCCCAACTAAATACTCTAGTTCTCCATATGATGTTGTTCACAAGGTAGAGGATCCAGCAGAGACAACGGCTAAAGAAACAGCTGCAAGTCCTAATGCAAACAACAACGGAGCCAAATCAGACTCCGGTGGAAGTAGTAGTATGTTTGGAAGGTTTAAAGGTTTTGGTAAGTCTAAAAAAGACAAGACACCAGCTGCCTCGACTGCAGCTTCATCCACTCCTGCCAATACTACTCCTCAAGAGCCACCAACACCCAAGGCACCTGAGTATAACTCTCTAAATGATCTCATTAAAGATTTGAAGAAAAAGGCGGCCTCACCAAGTCACAGTGGGCCGTTGTTCAATCCACCACCATCTAGCGACTGTCCAGTAGTGGCATTCCCAGAGCATACTAAAATCATGATATCCGAGCAATTGCCCAATTCAGGAGATACAATGGATTTGTACCGCGGTACAGTGGGCACAGTTGGAACAGACGTGATTCGCCTGCGAGAGGTGGTTCCTGGCTGGATGGGTAAGGTACTTCTTGAAAACGAACTTCCAGTCAAAGAACCGCCTAAAGTGGGATTTGTGGTACAACCGGAAGACGAGTCCAAATCTCCTTCAGTCACAGCTGCCAACATCCGCTTGACCGCCTATCACATGCTACGAGCTCGTAAAGTGCTTCTGTACGTGGTCGAACGGCTCTCGGCTGATCCTACTATGTTTGAGACTATTGAGAATCACAAGGGTCAGCAACCAGAGGAATGGTTGGAACTTTATTGTCAGGGTCACAAGATACCGCCGAAGATGACAGTAGCAACTATTCGGACCCGGGTATGGAGAAGTGGTGGAGACGTGGTGTTGAAGTATCGTATTGTATCATGAAAGCTTCCATGCTTCCTGTGTTAATTATATTTTGAGCAGGCTATTAATTTCTGTTTAGCATTATTTAGTAATAGAAAGAAATAGATTGATCTTCTTTTCACCTGAAGCCTGTTAATGGAAGAGAGGCCTGTGCCTCCGGCGGCTGGGGCTCTGCCCCAGACCCTGTAGCTCCTGCTTCGCAGGAGGACTGGGACGGTAGACGGTCGACTCGAGCGCAGCGAGAGGAGCAGCGGGGTCTGGGGCAGAGCCCCAGCCGCCGGAGGCACAGTCAAGAAGCTTTTTATATACTGTCGTGTATGTGGTCCATATCGGCTATAACAGAGTCCCGACTTCCGTTGAGTCGATGCACAGATAGATTTATGAACCTTAAAGTAGCTACGCGATCCCTCCAGAGATGTCTCAAGCGACACAATCTGGGCTATCAAAAATATCAGATCTACATAAGCGATCTCAGATGCAGCAACGGCAGCTCACAGAACAAATGTATTCATATACAATTAAGATACAATATCAACAGCTGAGTGAACACTTATATATATCGAAACTTCAAAACTCCCAGTGGTTGTCCTTATTAATTATAGGTTGGTTTTGTTACCTGGTTTCTGTTGACTCTTTAATCAAGTTTATGTTTCAACACATCCGTACTTGGTGATGTCCTCGATTCTGCCAACGCAGTAGAGACGTTTGTCAATTTCTTCTCCTTCAACTGCTGGGGCTGCGACAACGCCCTTCATGAAAGCGACAGCAGCAAGGATTGTGACTAAGTGGAACTTCATTGTAGTTTAAGTTGATGCGGTAGTTTGAGACAAGTTGCTAATAGACCTTGTAACTTCAAAACCAGCGGGTGTGTTACCGTCTTATTTCTGAGGAATAAGGGCCCTTTTTATAGATATTTGGACCTCGTCGTCAATTCGATAGAAGGCTTCTCCGCCATGACGGTACGCAGTTCATTTCCTAGAATTCGCGACACTCTTAGCTGAACTGGTACATACGGCACCAGGGACGCATGTAGCATGCGTCTAGGTTGTAAACTTTAATGTACAAATTGCATATGTGACGCAGCAAATCAATCCAGGGACGTATACGGTGATTCGTCAATACTATGCACCCTCCTCATTTGTTCGCTCAAATTTCAGTATACACTGTTTTCGACTCGATTGCTTTGGTTCCAGACAATAATCTAGCTGAACGGACAGGCCTGCTACCGAGTCAATGGTCAGGCCATCTTCTGCATTGGCGATGTTTTTCCGAATCTAGAGATTAGAGTTTGATGCTCGGCTGTATTCGCATAGATAACGACTCCGCACGAAACCTGAGATCATGTACGAGAAGGCTTTTAAGTAAAATTAACGACACTCAATTCCTGGGAAGTGGCTGGAGTTGTCGATAGTTCCTTGTTGTGATTATTTCACTTTGAGGATGTTTCAACTAAAACAGAAAAGATATGTCACTGGTTCATTGGTTGAGCAGTGATTGTTATCATGAGCTAAAAATCTGGAAATAATTATTCCCTGAGGCGGGCAGCAGCCACATTGTTGAGCGATAAATGATGATAGGCAATCACACATGTCCAGTGCGCAGTTACTCAAGATGACTACACCGCGTCAACATTCACCCGAGATCCTACACTAATACTCCAACACTTGATTATTGATTCAGAATCGAGGGACTTCGAGAATTAGACTCGCTTTAGCAAATGAGATGAGATCTCTGGGACGTCCCGATCCAAATTACCGAGGAATTCAAAGCTTCGACAGAACGATATTCAGTTCGACTTTTGCTTTTTACCGGTTTCTAACGGGACACTAGTACCGGGACCCTAATACACTCTTCAGGGGTAGCTACCCTTGTAGATCCTGCCGTTTATATCAGCGAGCCTCAAATGAATATTTCCCCTTCCTACCTCCATGTTAACTTCGCCAAACAAAGACGAATCCCCACAACAAATACAATGGTAACATGCAGCGAGGTACGCACTGCGCACAGCGATAAATCTATTCTTGGATACAATGCAGATATAAGCTTCGATAGCACGTATCAGGTGTAGCAAACCCTGGACGCCTCCACAGGAACATCGTATTTTGAGTTGGTTCACGAAGCATCAAACAACTTTTCCAGTAAACTCGTGGGGAGTCCTTCAACCCATCCTCGTCTGTTGGAACACGATGACCAGTTCTCCATTCCTGGGGAGTCACCTTGGCGGTGGCTCACATCCGTCCAGCCCGGCCTGCATCGGCCCTTGCTTTGCTTGCTTCCAATCTAACCCCAAGAATAGTGTTCAGTATTAACGTTTAGAAAAACAGATATTCTGTCAATTCCCCTTCTTCAGGTCAAAATTAGACAGAGTATTGTATTCAGCCAAGAATCCCTGGAAGGAGCAAGCCACCATAAGCCACACCACGTGCGGCGAGATGTAATCACGGTTAGGGTTCTGCTATGAACAAGGTAAGGGTTCATTCGTTAGATTTTTGATGTTCGTGAAGTTTTGAAAATCAAGAGAGAGCATAAATCCTGACCAGGCTGAGATCATTTCGAACACTCCTGTCCAAGAGTAGTCCGCCTGCATTTATTTATTAATCACAAACATGGACTCAGATAGAGAAGCCACTCGGCTCTGGAGAGTTTTCAGAACCGTGAAAGAGCTTGTTAGAGACAGAGTAAGTACTTTTTTCCTCGAGAGCGTCCTAGCTGCTCGTGAAGCAAGCACGCCGGGTCTATGGCGGCGCTCTATCCGCTGGAGACATGTCCAAACTCACAATCCTTGGCGGTGTTTAGCTAACAAATGTTCTAGGGCTACAATGTTGGTCAGCAAGAGACTGAGATCACACTGGACGAGTTCAGAGCCAGATACTGCACGGACGATGGAACAGTGACAAGGGCTAGAATGAACTTTCAAGCTGTGCCTACACCTGAGTCGCTTGAAAAGTTCCCCGATATCGGAACCTTGTGGGTCAACTTCTGTGACGAAGCGTCTGTCGGTGTCAAGACAATGAGAGAGTTTTGTATTTTGGTTGCATCGAAACACTTTTCCACTGCTCTTTTCATTTACCAGACTAGTATCACTCCATCCGCCTCAAAACTGATTCCCAGCGTGGCTCCTGCAACTATTGAGACCTTCCAAGAAGCGGACTTGGTCGTCAATATCACCAAGCATATTCTTGTCCCCACACATATTCGTCTATCAGACCCCGAAAAGAAAGAGCTGCTTGAGAGATACCGTCTTAAGGAATCACAGCTACCCCGTGTTCAACGTGAAGATCCTGTTGCTCGTTACCTGGGCTTGAAACGTGGCCAGGTCGTTAAAATTATCCGTAGAAGTGAAACTAGTGGTAGATATGCTAGTTACAGGATATGCTTATAATTTATTTGTTGCTGAAGTCTAAAAATGTATATTAATTTTTCATCCAGACTTGTGCTGTGTGTCATCTCTATCGCCTCCGGCGGCTGGGGCTCTGCCCCAGACCCTGCTGCTCCTCTCGCTCGAGTCGAGGGTCGGTGATGCCAGTAGCGTTCCTTTGATGGTCTTTGATGGTGACTCGTCTGGAAGACTGGGAGTCGCAATCGTAGTTTAGGCAAGGCACTAATACTAGTGCTTGCGAAAGGGGCGGATGGGCTCCTAATTACTGGTCCTGCGTTAGGCCCTCGCCCGTTGCACCGTTCTGTAGGAACTACATGTTTATAAACAATTGATATGGCTGGCTATAGATTGAGTGCATATGCAGGTCTGTCGATCGACCGTCACGCCTAGATGCTTACAAGCCAGTAAGCAGTGTTTTTGTGTAAAAATATACCCTTGGGCCCGATAACCTTGTCTCATGCTATAGTTTTAGCCTTTAGGTGCTACTGAGTGGAACTTGGCTATTGCATTGGCCGCCTGTGATGTGGTCTGATAAGCTTCTGATGTCGTTGTCGCCATAGGTGGTCTTGAACAGGCATGGCGGCACAGATATTAATTATTTGCTTGTAATATATTATGAGATAAAACACATTACTAAGAAAAGAGATTGCAATATCTTCTCTGGCATATTCCCCGGCATACTGTTTGGTTCAGAGGTGAATCGTTATAACTTATCTTGTTGATAGCTTTGGCCGAGGTCGAGATCATGGAAGATGAATGACAGCTAGTAAGCATTTGAAAGTCTCATTGTAATCGTCTGGAACGCATCGGATACATCACCCGATCGATCTCTCCACCACCTAGGTTAAATCACAATATATTTTTACCCACGTCCCACTTTGTCGCCATTTTTTTCTGTGGACTGGCTATTATTTTTTATACGTGGTTGGGTGGCTGGTTTTACTAGTCAACTGCATCATCATGCACTTAGGTGCAGCTGTAGGCTTATATCGATGCAATATAATCCTCATGGCGCCGCTCAACATGTCATAAATAGTAGGGATCTGCTACTTAAGCTGCATATGCAACAAGGTTGGGAAGAGTACCCCCTGAAAATTGTCAGCCTCCTCATTTTTAGACCAATTCCTCGCTTGTTTCACGCTTGGAGGTGCGTAAATAATTATATTTTCAGGGAGCTAGATCACATCAACTAGCGCCATTGGTCGTTCTAAATCGCCGGGCGTTAGTAGCTTTCACATATAAAAGGGACGCTTGGCCTGATCTGATCGTGTTCACTTTCTATTCACCTTTTATACTATTGTTCAGCATAGTTTCCTGATAGACATTCCTCACACAAGCATTAAAATATAAATCAGCCATGGTTAATTACACTGCTAGAATAAAGTCGTTGGCAACTGCCAACTTGGCTGTTCTTTCTCTCCGTCTCATTCAATTTTTCTTTGCAGGTATGGTTGTTGGTATCATGGCGGATTACATCAAAATTCAAATGGCAGGTGGAGAATCTCCCTCCTCTCCATACTGCTTTGTTTTAGTGGTTGGTGTTTTGACCATGTTGACTCAGTTCATTTACTGTATCAATTTCTATCATGCATATGTCTTTTTGTGGGATGCCTGCGTTGCCACTGGTTGGATTGTTTCATTATTCTGGTTGTTGAACTTTGTGCAGCCATTATCTTGTCCTTGGTCTGCCTTCAACCCATTTAACAGTTATCAATGTGGTCAAACTAGAGCTGTTTTGGTTCTTCAAATCGTCCTGGCTATTCTCTGGTACATTACTGCCCTCATCGGTTTAGTCTCCCTGGTTAGAGCTAACAAGAGAGCTGCTGAGAAGGTTTAATGAGTGATGATTTGAGAGGTGGTGAGCTTGCTTACTACTGTTAATGAGGTTTACACACAATGTTGGTGTTTTTCAAACAAAATATTATTCGGTCTTATACAGGTTTTTCGGTTTCGGTTTCATTTCGGGTTGTTCTTAGTTTAGTGGGGCATTTTTTCATTTCATGTTTTTTCTTTCATATCTCGCATTCAATTTTGAGAGAAAAGATCCTGTCTTATTTAATTCAATGGTTTGTGTGACTTTTATTTTATTTATACTTGGCGTTACTAGTTGAACGCCTTTAGATAGTTTTCACTCAATTCAATCAATGCTTATTCAATTGTCCTGCCAGGACTGAATCTTGTATTCCTCGCCACCAGTTTACATTTTGCAATGGGACTGTGGAATTTGGGCTCACATGAACGCCTTGGCTTCCGAGAAATACTGGGCCTATTGTGATAATCACGCTATTCACGAGGTCCGGTAGTTCCAGGAGAGAATTGATCACAGTTGCACCACCTTCAACCATGACGGATTTTAAGCCCAATTTATGCAGCGTAGCCAGAACTTGACTCCACTGAAATGAACCTCTAGTCCCCTCATCTTGACCCATTTCTATCACTTTTCCGTCGAGGCTCTCTACTAAACGAACCTTTTCTATATTTTTTTCTCTTGCACCAGGATTGACAAAAATCCATGGAGCAAGGCCTTTGCCTTCTAGCGTAGTCTTAATCACCCGTGAATCTTTAGTCAAAATCCATTTGAAAGATGGATCTAGAACAATTGGCCGAGGGGTGGAAATACTATCGACTCCTTCATGTTTATATCGACAGTTCAAGCCCGGATCGTCTGCTACAACTGTACCTGCGCCCACTAGAATGCCGTCATGCTTAGATCTTAAGTAGTGTGTCATAGTCTTAGTCTCCATGTGAGAAATCACAGTTTGCTTACCCTTTCCTGCCGAAATCATCGAATCGAGAGACTGAGCATACGTCAAAGTCACAAATGGCATCCTCGTGGGCTCATTAAGCCTATTTGGCAAATATGGCTCAAGAAAAGGCACCAAATCCTCTCTGAGAGGAACTAACTTGGACATGGTGCAGCAAGTTACAGAGGCTACTTACAGATATCAAGAGTAAGAAATAAAAAAAAGCTTAGTAAATGCAACAATAAAATGCATACAAGGCTTTGCCGAATTCAATTGTAATTGATTCAGTACTCTCTGCCTCTCAATTTGGTTCCTATAGATTGATATCTAGATATCATATCGTCTGGGTTCATATGTTTACTACTTACCCAGTGGGACTGAGGACTGCAGCACCACAATTAGATGGCTGTAGCCGCCACCGCGCATAATCATATAGTACGGCTAAGCACTGACATTCAGATTCATAAGTGGCAGCGAAATACCGCTAATACCAATCGCCACAGAACCATTGACATAACCAAATTCTGAGCTGGACCCGATTGATCATTTCAAGAACAAATTGTTTGCAGCATTTACATTCCTCATCTGTTCTTTGTACAATTGATACGTTTTTGCATAGATACGGTCAACTATGGAGACTTTAGAAGCACACTCAACTGCTACATCGCAGCCCATTGAACATCGATTCAACCCTTACTCGGACAATGGTGGTACAATTCTAGGAATTGCTGGAGAAGATTATGCCTTAATAGCCGGAGATACTCGTCATACTACTGGTTACAGCATTAATTCGAGATATGAGCCAAAGGTGTTTGACGTCGGTGACAACCTGGTTGTGTCAGCCAACGGATTTGCTGCTGACGGTAACGCACTTATGGACGCCATCAAGAACAGGGTAGAATGGTATCATCATGCTCATAACAAGCCATTGAAAGTACAATCGTTAGCACGACAAATTCAACACTTGCTTTATAGAAAGAGATTTTTCCCATACTACGTACACACCATCTTAGCAGGTCTAGACGAAGAAGGCAAAGGTGCTATTTATTCTTATGATCCAGTTGGTTCGTACGAGAGAGAGCAATGCAGAGCTGGAGGTGCTGCTGCTAGTCTTATCATGCCTTTCCTTGATAATCAAGTGTATTTCAAGAACCAGTGGGATCCTGCGACGAATCAGTACAGAGTCCGTTCATACCTACCCATCGACGATGCCATCAAAATTGTCCGAGACGCTTTCAGCTCAGCCACCGAACGCCATATCCACGTCGGTGACGGTCTCGAGGTACTCATTGTCACGAAATCCGGTATCGAGAAGCGCTACTTCCCTCTTAAGCGCGATTAGTCTATAGCAATGCACCCTGTCTACGTATGTTTACCGATTGATGGAGCAGCCTCCGGCAGCTGGGGCTCTGCCCCAGACCGCGCTGTTCTTCTCGCTGCGCCCGAGTTGAGTGTCTTAGAGAGGCAAACGCTCAGACGACGTCCCTCAACACAAGACGTATCTGCTCAAGGGTCGAGATTGCTTGCGCAGCAAGCACTACGGGTCTGGGCGGAGCCCAGCCGCCGGAGGCATATCCCATATCAAATATGTAGATGTCTATTTTTACGGTACCTACTGAGGTAGCTCGAACTTCTCGCCGTTCATGACCTTGGTGTAGTAGATGTAGAAGAAGTCCGAGTAGAGCACGGTCTGGATGAGACCAGCAGCGATGGAGATGAGATCGAAGTCGGTGTTGGCGGCCCAGCGGTACATCCAGCTGAGGATGTAGAAGCCTCTATAGATGCCTAGAGCAAAAATATAGTGCACTGTTAGCGACTCAGCGGCGCCCGTTCGTTGGACCATAAATAGTTGGGGCAGGATAGCTACCGACTCGAGCCAGATGCTGAATGACCAGAGAATCTCCTTGATCGAGAATTGCAGGTTGAAGATTAGTGCCATGATAGCTGCGGCATATAATAAATATTCCATTTTGAAAGTATCAATGTTGGGGTTCAAAGTGGGCTTGTGCTTCACCTTCATGAGGTATAAAGTATAGATCGAGGTGCCAATGTACACCAATTTTAACAGCAAGTTATAGAAGCTGCTCAATGGACGGTAGATAATATCCAAGTACCGCGTTAAGTATACAATCGTGTACAACAATTGGGTCTTGAATGAGATACCTGCCACTGATTTCGAGGTGCGGATCTTGGTCAGTAGCAGGTAAATGCTCACACAGTGAGCGAAGTCAGCGCCGAGGCGGAATATGTCGTACATGTTGTTCTATCCTTTCAACTTGTTTATTCTGATCCACCTTGTTTGATGGCAGTTTGACGTGTTTTAGAGATTCGAATCGACTACACGTGGATATGACGCGGGATATGACAGGGATGTGAGCCTCAATCAGATTCAACTGATTAGAATATTAGTATGGACGTGACGGTGATAGTTCAACCAATTACAACTTGATAGCTAGCGTTGTGGGCGTATCAAATCAGGCAAGAATTGTCAACTGTCGGTTTAATAAATATTGTCGTCGAAAAGTCAAATTCACTAAGACTAGGCGTACCCTGTTTATATACAACTATAGCACCCTATGTAGATTTACTATGCCCGCTATGTGCTGGCATCTATACAGCCGTGCAACATGCGACATCGATCGGCATTCTGGCATTCTCCGGGAGCAATGAGGAAGCGGGTCGTTTCCTTGTGCCCGTCCATGAACCAAAAAATAAAAGAGATAATAAATAAAAGAGAAAAGTTTCGATGTCCACATTCAAGCTCATTTGACTTCATTCGGCTCGAGTCGGGTGGTTGTCACCAACTGAATGGCCAGGATATTATCGAAGGCACGAGTTAGCCGCCTCTGTGCATGCAACGAAGCCTCTCCATGTAGCCAAGATTTAAGGTACAGCTGCGCGTATCAAGACCCTGCATAAAACGTCAGATCAAACCTTACCTTATTTACCTTTTACTACGCTTGGAATCTGGTTCTCTAGATGTGTCTTCTTCGGCCAAAGTGCGATATTTACTTCGTCCTTTGAGACCCAGACCACTTCGTACTTGAAGAGCCTTTGGAAGAACCGACTTGTCTTTATAGTCATCTTCAACTGCCTCGGAGAAGTCTCGCTTGAGAATTTCATCCTCTTGGTAGAATGCTCCACGGTGATAGTATTTCTGCATGTATCCTGCTTTATGACGTTCAGACTTATTTTTATGTTCATTTTCGATTTTTTCTTGATCTTGACGAGCCCGTTCTCGCTCGTTCATTTGCCTTCTATTCTCTATTTCCTCTTTCTCAGCCTCTTCAGCCTCGATTTCCTCACGGGAACGCCGTATTCGAGCCAACTCTCTTTCTTTCCATGCTTCTCTTTCGGCTATAGGGTCCAAATCGTCGGTGTCGTCGACCTCATCCAATCCTTGGTTGTCAGATGCAAATTTAGATAGCTCCTGGGCCTTTTCGGAGCGAATAGTTGCTTCTATCATTTTTAGAGTAGTCTCTTTTCTGGTTCCTTTTGTTGTTGTACCTTTCACACTCCTTGATTCAATTTCGTTGTGTGCTTTTTCATCGGCTGCCTTACCGATCTCTGGTATAGACTCGGACGACAGGGCCTGATTCCTCTTGTTTCTACGAATAAATACCGGTCGCTGCAGAGTTACCTGCTCTTCCTCTTCATCATCATCGTCATCGTCATCATCGTCATCATCTTCTTCTTCCTCTTCTTCTGATTCGGACTCGTCAGAATCGTCCTCTGACTCCCCAGGTTTACTCGAGTCTTTTCCTGGTACTCCGTCTTGTTCTCTTTTAACACCGGCGGTAACGCTGACACTATTGCCAAAATTCTCCGGCTCTCCTTTTGTCAGAGATGATGAGACACTCTCCTCTGCTTTGATATTTATCTTTTGCTCAGTCTCTTCTTCTATATCCTCTTCTTCCGTTATATATTCGCCGTCACTGCTTTCATCCTGAGCTGCAGATTCTACAAAACCCAACCTTTCTTTATTTTCGACTTCTTCTTTCACTATCACAGTGCCGTATTCTTCTTTTACAGGCCCTCGATTCGGATCCTGAGCATCTTCTTTAATTTGCTCTTCTTCCTCTTCTCCCTCTACGACCTCCTCCTGCTCTGATTCTTCATCCTCTAATTCTCCGCCGGTTGGTCTGCCGGGGAAGTAACGTCTCGGTTTGACGGTTCGATACGGCTTCGACTGGTACTTGCTACTCATTCTGCGGTAGCCCAGATTACGATCAGATCAGATTCGATACCCAGTTCAGTCCTCAAACATCGACACTCTCTACAACCAGCTCTCATTCATGTCTACAATGTCTCTCCTAACCCTGATCCACATATAGTGAATCCTCTCACTTTCCAGTTCACCAACTCCACAGAAGAAATGTCAGACAATTCTGGTCCAGCGAAAGCTGCTCCCAAAGTCAATGCTGGTAAGTTCAGACCGATCGCGTCTTGGAAATGTACTGCTTGGGGCTCCATTTTTCCTTATTCTTCGTGCTTGCATCCGAGGTCGTACGAGTCTTGCGAAGTAAGAGGAGCGATGACGGCTGGGGCGAAGCTCAAGCTGTCGGGCGTATAGCAGTCATTGCGAGTTCTATTTCCAGTGGTCTGGGACTCTGACCCAGTGGTACTCACCTAGTGGTGCTCACTTTGAGTGTGTTGTAGGGAATGTGACTAACTGGTTCCAGAGCTGCAGGCACAGTACAACACGTTCAAGAGTACGATCCAACAATTGTCACAGAAGATTACTGAGCTAGAGAGTGAGGCAGACGAACACAAGTTGGTATTGGAGACGCTCAGGCCCCTGGATAAGTCGCGCAAGTGTTTCAGGATGGTTGGCGGAGTGTTGGTAGAGAAGACGGTTGGTGAAGTTGTGCCGCTGCTGGAGACTAATGAACAGGGCCTGAATAAGGTGGTCGCTACTCTTGTGAGTGATTTTAAAAAGACAGAAAGCGAGCTGCAAGCTTGGCAGAAAAAAAATAAGGTCCAGATTGTGCAATCCTAGGTTGGTCAAGATTATGTATGTACTCTAATATGTTTTGTATACATCAATATATATAATACTGTTATATTATTTTATTGGCTCTTTTTCTCGCTCTTCTTGGGAGTGTAACCCGAGTAGAGATACAGGACTACAAATGCCAACCAGCCAATGACAACTGAGCCTGCTGATGTGAGGTAAACCCAGGAGTTGGTGATTTCCCAACTTCTGGGCCATTCATCATTAGCAATGTGGCGCACAGTGACAACGCGTGCGTCCTCAAGGAATGTATAGCCAGGACGTTGGTATGCTGTCTTGAAGGTAAACATGCCGTATTGATCAGGAGCCTTGAATTGAGTGGAGTAGACAGCAGCAGAGCCATCTTCATAGGCGGCTTCCGCAGTGGCATTCCGCTCAAGAGTCAGGCGGTAGTATGGATCAAGCATAATGAACTCGAGCTGAACATCTGACGCCTCGAATGGGATCCATTGCTCCCCATTCCATTCGGAAAGAGCAATAAGATAAAGAACGTCAGTAGACACTTTATAAATATGAGGATTCTCGACTTCAGGGAATGTCAAGTCATAATGAGAAGCTCCCAAACTTTTGAGAACGGACTTCTCTTGGAATGTCCACTTAGTGATATTATCAATAATCGAGGCAGAAGCAGCGGCACCATTTGTAAACAAACTTGCACTGCCAAGCCATGAAAAGCGACTGTTTTTTCTGTTCTGAAGACCAGCTGCAAGATATGCTTGTGAGCCTGATACCCACAATTTGTCCGCTACATCATCGTCATCTTGCTCACGAGCATCGTAGACATAGCTAGTAGACGGAGCAAAGATAAATGGAATCACAAGCTCGTTATTTCCCAGGTAAGCAGCGTTTCCAGCTGCATATTCAAACTGGCCAGATTTGGTAGACCCCTCTTCTTCACGGGAAATGATATCGGAAATAACGCTGTCTGGAGCATTGATATTACTTGAAGTCAATTGCAACACGTCGTGCTTTTCAGAGTCTCCAGCGTGGTTGAAATGATCAACTACCTGGTAACCTCTAGGACTAATATGTATATCCAATTCAGCAGCAAACTCTCGTAAGCTTTCTGGACTTGACTTTGCAGAAGTGACAGCAAGAATATTACCACCGAGATTAAAGTATTCCAATAGGAGTTTGGCACTCAATTTAGGACCCAGAGATTTAGCCTTGGTGGGCAGAATAATCAGATTGTCATAGACCAGTTGTCCATAGGTGACCAATTCTAAGCTAGCCTCGTCATGTGTATCCTTTATAGTGACTTCAAAATTACGCTGTTCTAAGCTCTCAAGATACTGTGAATACTCATTTGGGTCATCAACAACCACCAATGTCTTTCCAGCATCGTTCAACGGTTTGGCTGAACCAACTTGCAAGCTTAAAGCAGCAATCACCACAGCCAGCAGCCGCTGACAAAAGTACATGGCGTTCAGAAAGCGCAATTGCAAGATTCCCTTCTGACTATTTGTCTATTAGAGTTCTCAGATCTCTTTTGCTGCCCAAGATCAAACTCTTATTTACTCAACTGCTGCCGTTCTCTATTAACCGTCTGTAATTACACGTATATCTACTATTAAATTATACCTAACCCTGTTAAGATACAGGGCTGCGTTGCATGTGCAGTATATAACGACTTGGAATCATCAGTAAGAGCACTTCGTCCAAGTTATAACTACCAAATGACTTCAGACAAAGTGGACGCTCCATCAGTGGAAGCAGATATTGCTCAGACGTATCAAGAGCTAAATCGAGCTGAAAAAACTGCCGATGTACGTATTTATAGGGTTTTGCCTCCGGCGGCTGGGGCTCTGCCCCAGACCCCGTGGCTCCTCTCGCTTCGCTCGAGTCGGACGTGGGCGGTCTTGTTTTTGATTTGAATGGGGCGAGCGGCAGATGAGGTTGTTCCTCGCTTCCAGTACATATGAAATATGTGGGTTAATAGCACATAAATACTGACTAGCTCTTGTAGAGACTCGAGAAGCTGCTAGACTCGATTGACTCGAAGATGGACAAACTGGTGGCTAGTGAGGAATTGCAGAACTTGCTTTCAAGTAAAGATCTGGCCGAATTACAGGCTTATATGAAGTCGGTAGACAGTTCTGGACGCTAGAGTCTTATGAGCGGTATAGCCTTAGTGTTGCAGGGTCGAAAATAGGTACCCTATATGCTACTAAGGATTGATTATTATTTATATATTTCTGATTTATTTAATCTCTTGTTACATGCATTAGTATCGTCATATCTATATATATGTACATGGATTGGTCCTCTTATCCACTCACCATAGAGTCATCTCTCTCTATATTCAAGTTTAGCTGCTGGGCTGGAGTGGTGCCCATGTGGATACTTCAGCTGTTGGCGTATTCACGTCCATAAGACTGTGCTGGGAGCTTGCTGCTGACTTGGTTGATACTAAAGATGCTGTTCTAGAACGTGGTGGAGGCGGGGGTGGTGCAAGGGATCGGTCAGAAGCTGTGCTGGAAGGGCGTGGTAGAGGAATAGAGCGATCAGACGAAATACTACCCGAGCTTGACCGCAAGATAGCAGCTGAGACATCTGAAGAAATACTTCCTGGTCGAGGTGGAAGTGTTGGTGGCTGTGAAACATCTGGTGCTGGTGGCCGCGTAGTTGTTAGTGGTATGCTTGATCCTGCTGATGATGTCGATGAAGCTGAGTTGGTAGCATGTACAGCGGGTCCTGTAGAGGTCAAAGAATCCGTAGATACAGTGGCCGGAGATGTCTGTTCTACTTTCAGGGGTGAGCCCGTTAAGTGGTCCGGTTTTTGCGGAATCACTGGTTTCCTCTTCACTGTGCCAGAATCAGTAGGCCGTTTAGGTAATGCTGGGGGTCTTTCTATAAAGTCAGGTACGGGGTTATTTGGTTGATCAAATGGATTGGCAGGTTTGTAAGGGTTGATAACATGGTTCTTTGAAGGGGCTGCCAGGTCCACTTTAGCATGTTGACCACCTGCTATCCACCATTTTTTACTATCTGTACTTGGCGGCGGTAACCCATGTGTAAGCATGTTCTCATTCAGGTCTAAAATATTAACGAGAATGTTTGTATCTCCAACCTCATCCCTTCGCTTTTGATATAGTTCGTTGCTCAGCTTCTCCTTTGCCTCGTCATCGATGATAATTACCTGGGCAGTGAATGTCGCATACACAGGTCGATGATCGGAAAACATAATAGGGGCAGAGTTATAACTGAGTTGACGTATATTTGTACCTCGACTAAGGATTCTGTCGGTCCATGATGGTACACGTGCTTTTTCTGAGCTATCATAAACATCTGTACCGTTATCAAACTTATAAGTAGGCATGAAGTTAATTTCCATTTCATTATAATAGGGAAATGTTTCTCCTTTAATCATTTGATTGTTCAGTTGATCATACTCGAATATAGGACGAATGTGTCCTCGCTCAATAAAACCTCTAACACGTTCATTTGGCAAGTTCACTCTATAATTAAAGTCACCCAGCCAAATAACCGTGTCGTGATCTTTAATTTTCCGACCTCTAGAAAACTGCAAACCAGTTGACAGTGTTTTGTAGTCTTGATGACGCTCGTCAATATTATTAGCTCCTGCTGCTAAATGTGCAGTGATGAAACAAAAGGACGTATTTGCAAACAGGAAGCTCACGGCAACTCCACCTTTATTGCCCGCCATACCGCCGAGTCCCGTTTTCTTTGTCGCTCCTTCAACATTCTTCACAAAAAATATCTCCGTCTCTTTGACGAACACCATTAAAGCCGTGCCAACTAGCTGACCTGACCTTAGCAAGACATATTTATCTCTTGTATTCAAACATCTTGAAACTCTACTTGCCCAGAACTCCTTTTTGCCAGCATCAGCATTTAGAATTTGCCCTGGTGTCAGTTCTACCAATTCCTGGAATCCAATCAAGTACAGATCTGGTAGATCATCTTTTGTGCGCGTCTCGTCCTTGGGGAACAACCAGCTTGACAAGTCTTCATCAGCCATTTTACCATTGATATTAAATGTACCAGCAAATATCTTGATATCTCGAAACGAAGAGTATTCGTTCTTCCTTCGTAAAATCTCTGCATTCACGTAATCATAAATAGGATCATGAAGTATCACCTGCACTTGGCCTTCTATACGACCTAGCAACACATCCATTGTATTCTGTCTTCCCTTATCAACAAAATTATTCACGTACAGGCGGCCAACCGACTTCGTGACATCTGCTAGTGCTCCTGATAGACCTGATCTACCGCTTCTGGTAAAAGATGTTTTTAAAGCATTTGTGCCAGCGTAGATTTGTGACAGTTGGTCTCCATTATCAGCCCAAAGAACATTATGATGAGTCCATAGTTCATGGCCGTAATTGACCGCATTGATATCGTGGTATTCCAAAAATAGCTCCAGTGCATCTCTGCTGACTAGCTGTTGAATCATATTCGTTCGATCCAAACAGTCTAGACAGTTTGTCCGAAATATGCCTATTTGCTCAGTGGAATCCTCTTCTCGCGTCGCGGAATTATAACTATAGAAACCAAAATCAATCATAGTATCCTGTAAACGAGGCAATATCCGGCCAGCATTCGCATACCCGCCATTTGCAACCTCTTTGTGGAAATCAAAGTGCATGTAGCCTAAATTAGTCGCTAAACTAGAATTTGACCGCACATGTCTTTCGTATCTTTCTGTGAGGTCGATTTCGCCGGACTTCTCAGAAAGTAAATTAATAATATGAACACTTCCGAACCTTGACATTAGGGCTTCAAAATGTCGGCGAAATGCAGGCTGAGTCGCTTCGAAAGATCGTGTAATATTTACTTTAGCCGATAGAAGGTTATTGTCTTGCTCCCAAAAAATAGGTACACTTCCTCTTAACTGAGTATAACCAAAGACATGGTTTCCGCCAATGTCGAGAATCGTCTCAGTCTCAACGAAATTAGCAACATTGCCGTCATCGTCTATACCTCTTGCGTTGTACCGTGTACCAGCCCTTCGACAAGATTGCCGGGAAATGACTGTCAGTCTGGCTTGTTTGTCACCGATTCTCAGTTTCTTAGTTCCCGCAAAACCTCTGATCACCGTGGTCAAAAACCCCTGTCTATCAAGTGCCTCCATCTGATCCTTAGGCAGACGGTTTCGAAATTTCGTAAGCTCATCGATCATATATGAATTCCACATAAAACTCTCATCAATAGTCTGCATCTTGGCGCCAATTTTGGACGCTTGACCGCTGTTTCAGTTAGTTCTCTGTTTATATTGACGTAGTTTCCTCTGGCAGCTGGGGCGCAGCCCTAGACACCGGAGGCAAAGGCAACCGCCGACTTACCGATTCTGCATGACACTTGTGAGATCGAAGTTTGTCGAGTAGTAGAAACTGCCGTTCGATAATAGTTTGCGGATGCTGGTACAGGGGTGTTCGATTTGGTCGCCATGACTATTGAGTACATCAATGGCATAACCGTTGGCGTCGAGGTTCACAAAGTCCCAGTCGGGTCTGGTGAGACAGTGAAATTCCACCCCATATATACGGCAAATGGTGTCTCCTTGTCTAGGAGAAGCTACTTCAGCCTGCCGAGTAATAGTACAAAGATAGATATCTCGATCTATGTTAATTAATCCCAGGAAGCCAAAACACTCGGATCTGGACAACGGCACATATGATTGAACATCCACATTTTCAATCTTTTTGAATTCTGCGATACATTTTGCTTCGAAGGGCGGTTGGTGATGGTGGTGATGATGCCCACTACCTGGACCGCCTCCGCTTCCACTTCCGCCGTTCGCATTTGATCCAGCGGAGTTGCTAGCAGCAGAGTTGTACTCTAGATTCGTCTGGCTCGAGCTTGCTGTGCTTGTATTTAACCCTGAAGATCCATCAGAGCCAAAGTATCTGAAGATCAAGAAATGGTCGTCTGTTCCCAATGCTAATGATCTTGGCTGGTCATTAAGATAAACCTTCATGATTGTTACAGGTAGTTCGTTCAAAGGTTGTACTCTACTGAAATAATAATATGCTCGATGACTCTGGTTATCAATTCCTCAAATTGTGCCACTTCTATGTCTAGACCAAGAAATACTCCTTCAATACCAACAGTTTTGGTCCGACTTCGAGGGCAATTGGTAAATAGGCGGGTGTAACACTGCCCAGTGTCTCGAGATGACAGGCGTACCCTATGCAGGGCTGAAGCTGCCTCAACAATGCGGCGTATATGAATAGCAGCTTGAAATTAATTTATAACTCTATATCAAGACAGTGGGTCTGTGTATCCTCATTCCTGATCTTCTTTCTCTTCCAATACTAATTGTTGTTGGATCTGTCGTCTGACTGTTACTGCTCCCAGGACAGGATCTTGGGCCAGCTACTCAACTCACTTCGGAAAGATGTTATATATAGATATATAAATCCATATATATATATCCATGACAGAGAAAACTTTCAAATTACTTATTATTCTTTTATTGTCGTATCAGTCTTAGAACTTTCTGTTTGAACATCGTTGTCCGATTCGTGCATATGTTGTTTATATTTCATGTAGAACAGGGTCATCTGTATATGCAGGGCGCAGGAACCGAAGAAGCGATAAACATACACCTATATCCAACAGTTTCCGTCATCCTCATCTATAGCTAGATATGATATCATCCACCATGCTGGTAAATCCCGAAAGATGCATATGAATTGATTTTGAGGTCTGTTGTACCATTTTTAGCATGTACACCCTTGAGGTCTAGAGTACTATTCCTATACGATGCAATACAACAATTAGACAGTTTTCAGTCTTCTATTGAATCTCGCTCCTATTTTTGCGGAGTGGATTGGCTGTTCGAGTCCCTTATCTGATTTGTCACTTCACGTGCTGCTTAAGTAAGAAACGCGGAGTTAAGCTTCGCTTGCTGCATGTTGATGCATTTACAAGGTAAGCGCTTATAATTCAAATCTGTTCATTCATAGAGATTGTATTGTCCAACGATCGTTCTAGTTGCAAAACTTAACAATGTCTTTCGAAGCATCTAGATTATTTGACTTGACTGGTAGAATTGCACTAGTTACTGGTGGTGGTACCGGTTTGGGTGCCATCATCACACAGGCATATATTCAGAATGGTGCCTCTAAAGTTTTCATCTCTGGTCGTAGACAGGAAAAGCTCGAAGAAACAGCTTCTAAAATAAACGAGCTAGGATACCCTGGAAAGGTTATTCCTCTTGTGGGAGACGTTTCTACGAAGGAGGGATCTCTGGATCTGGTCAAGAAATTGAGTGCTGCTACTGATACCTTGGATATTCTCGTTAATAATGCTGGTATTATGCTCCCTGTCGATCCTCCTCGTAGCGATTCCAGCAAGGAAGTCGAGTCTCCAGCTGATTATGCCGCCCGTATTGCTGAAGGTGATTACGATGGGTGGGTAGACCAATTGAAAATCAACGCCCTTGGTCCCTATTTCGTTACACTTGGTCTTCTGCCTTTGCTAGCTGACGCTGCCAAGAAGGGCGATGGCCGCGGAAGCGTCATTGTTATCACCTCAATTGCTGGTCTTAGCTATCCTCCAGCCATGTCTGCGGCATATCAATCTTCGAAGGCTGCTGCCATCAGCGTCACGAAAGGACTTGCTACCCGCCTGTCACCCTACAAGATCAGAGTCAATTCTATTGCACCAGGCATTTTCCCTTCTGATATGAGTGTTAATCTACTCGCCGATTCTATCAAAAATGTAATTCCTGTGCAGAAGTTTGGGGACCCAGAAGAAATTGCTGGCCTCGCGTTGTTCCTTTCCGCAAAGACTGGCGGCTATACTCACGGCACGAACTATGTCATTGATGGCGGCCGTCTGTTGACTGTACCTGCTTCCTAAGTACTTACCATTCTTCATGCTACTGCATTGTGAGTTGCCTTCCATTATTGCCAATGTATACAGAATACAGGCTCTAACTTACATAGAACTACCACCAATAAATTGCTGCCCAGAGGCGTATCCAAAGTAGGAACAGAGTCTGCCTCCGGCGGCTGGGGCTCTGCCCCAGACCCCCTGCTCCTCTCGCTGTGCTCGAGTCGTGATATGGGGTGGCAGCCCACGGAGCGAGCACCGCGGGCTCTTGGGCCCATGTCTTAGATTTAGCTGCTCCGTGGAAATCCGCGGACATAAGAGATATTATAGCGCAATCTGAAAGAAAGCGTCCCTGATTAGTAATACGCCCAGGAAATAATTTTCTGATGGTTTATTTAAAGGCAGCTGTATTTCCCTGTTTTCGGGGCATAGTTTGCGCCATTAATTGTTGTTACTATTATGTCATACTCTGCATCTGATTTGTTTGATCTCACTGGCCGTGTAGCGCTGGTGACGGGAGGAGGAACAGGCCTGGGCAAGGTCATCACTGAGACGTTTATTCAGAATGGAGCGTCGAAGGTCTTCATATCAGGTCGTAGAATCGAAAAGTTAAAAGAAACTGCAGATGAGATCAACGGTCTAGGAAAACGGGGAACTGTCGTTCCAATTGTTGGCGATGTCTCCACTAAGGAAAGCATTCAGAAATTAATCGATGACATTAATGCAGCCACTGATTCTTTGGATATTCTTGTTAATAATGCTGGAATATTGAGTTTTGTTGAGCCTGGTCGTAATGCATCTAATAATACTGAACTGGAGTCTCCTGAAGAATACGCCAAGAGAGTGTCTGAGGGCAATTACGATGGTTGGGTCGACTCTCTCAAGATTAACAGCATTGCACCCTATTTCCTTACAATTGGCCTGTTACCCCTCTTGGCGGCTGCTGCTAAGAAAGGTGAAGGCCGTGGTAGTGTTATTGTTGTTACATCTATTGCAGGGCTCAGTTATTCCACTGGTCTGCCTGCTTCGTACCAGTCCTCTAAAGCTGCTGCCATAAATGTCACGAAGGGTCTCGCAACAAGACTTTCTCCCTATGGAGTTAGAATCAACTCTGTGGCTCCGGGAATATTTCCGACTGACATGTCTGGATCACTTCTTGGTGATAAACTTCGACAAACTATTCCTATGCACAAATTTGGCGAACCTGAGGAAATCGCAGGTCTAGTATTGTTCTTATCTTCAAAAGCAGGTGGATACTCCCACGGAACAAACCATGTTATCGATGGAGGACGTCTCTTGACAGTACCCGCTTCGTAATCTAGCCCGCTAGCATGTTCTCTCGAATCAACGCATTCAGCATCGACACAGATTTAAGTACCGAATATCTGTGGCATGGTGGTAAGCTGCATTCAAGCTTCTATAGGCGATATAGCCCTACAATAGTTATAATTCGTGAAAGTGGTGTAATTAATAAAGTATTAATATATTTTTTTGTTGTTTACGTTTAACCTTTTATATAGCCTCTATCATGTGACAAACAATATGCACGATAGACGCACTGATAAGGGACGGTTTCTGCAGGGCCCACAAACAACTAGGTACCTCGAAATGAATATAAACACAATGCCAGAAACTACTCGAGCAAATCAAGAATATCTAGGGTGTCTGAGACAAAGTCCCCGGTCGTAGGAGTCCGACCCATTACCCCAAAACACGTTCCGCATCTTGCCCAGCGAGCGGAATAGCAACTAGGGTAAGGGGCGTCTGGTGGCAAGGTAAGCAGTTAGCAGCGTTGCTGCAGACATATGGTATCGCCATGTACACCCAACATCGTCACTGCCATCATCATCCCATTGAACCGCCACCAGCCAGCACTTGAACTAAAGTAGTTTAGTGGAACAGATAAACGGGCTCACGCCGTGCGAAACCTGAGATACTCAGCCCACATCACTTTTTATAGCCACTGTTGACCTAGTTGGTATTGTTGTCATTCTCGAGTCAACTCGCCATAGCAGTTAGAGTTGCTATATATTTGCATCATACACCTACCATCTGCTATTAGTTGACCATTCCATCTCAACAGATTGTAGCTTTGTGAAAAATCCATATAGCTAAGGAATAAGTGCGCCAGACTCCGAGCCAACCGGTTTCACAGTGGGCTAAAAGGGCTCAAACATCTCACTGTGGGAAATATTGTTGGAGACCCAGAGGACAGAAGGAGAATCTTACTGACGGTTCCTTCAACGTTATAGTTGTACATTTTCTGCGATATAGTGCGATTTGGAATCAGTTGTTAGGCATCTACCTGCATTCAGTAGTGAGCGGAATTATATGTTACTCGATATCACTGAAGCAATTAACAGCAGTATTGGTGACATAGAGTGTGTAGGGCGTGCGTCATCTCCTTGTTTTATTGACGACAGATCTGAGTCTGAATATATCTTTGTCGATATGGACAACTCAACTACGTCGAGCACTAAAGTGCAGTTGTTGTTTTCAAAGTCAAAGGTATATGTTCATCCTACTTCATCAGCCAAGGATAATATTGCAGGATATTTAGCCCTTGTGAGACCAAAGAACGCATCTAATACGGAAATTCTACTTTCATGGGTTCCTGAGTCATCTTTGGTGGGGTCTCGAGATTTAGACTATTATGTTAAGGTGGACCTGGAACCATCGAAATCTGGTGATGGTGCAAGTGCTAGTAATAGCGTTTCAAATTCTAATAACTCATCGGGCATCCGCGAGGTATTAGTATCACCACCACCCAGATCCTCTATTTCATCTTATGCCTTTTCAGTCCCCTTGTCCAATATATATTCGATTCAAGTGAGACCTCCATCCTTTGGGTGGTGGTGGGGATCGCTTATTCTTCATACTAAAAGTGAAGAAACACTGCCAGCATTATTTTTTCATGACTCAGAGTCTGAAAGTACTATTCTGCAAAGAAAACAGCGAACAAAAGATTTTGAACCGTTTGCTAATGGCGACGAGCTCTTCTGGGGTGGTGAGCAGTTCCTACAATGCTTAAAGACTCTCGCTGCACTAGAAACATCTACCTTGGAACCATCGATTATGCTAGTCAATCCAGAACCTGAAGATAGGAGATCGTTTAGTCCTAGGACAGCAAAGATTCAACAGCCTAAAGAAGACCCCTTTTCAAAGGCCCTCAAGGATGTAAGGTGGTCAATTCTCGAAAAATTGGCAAGAGTGACAAGAATGTCGCGACAAGTGGCATTGGATGTGATTGACAAATCACCTCAATCTGTTAAAGTTCTACTGAACAAACCCGAAGTAAGGAAGATTGGTGATGATTTCGATAGTGCTAAAGTATATCTTGCCAAGTGGGCCCTGGGAATCGCCGAAGAGGCCCAACGATCGAGATCTAAAGTTGTCTGGAATGATGGTTATGAGGATATTATGGGTAGTGCTGTAGGTGATTTCGAACTGTTGTCTGTTGACTACTCCATTGAGAGAAGGAATGAGGTCAGTGTAGCCGAATGGGCGGCTTTTTTCGATCACACTGGTAGGTTAAGCCTAACGGTTAGTGAAGTCAAAGAACGCATTTTCCACGGCGGATTAGCACCTGCTGTTAGGAGTCAAGCCTGGTTATTTTTACTAGGAGTTTACCCTTGGGATAGCGACGAGGCAGAACGGCGTTCGATATTGTCAGAGAAACGTAACGAATACTATCGACTTAAAGGCAAATGGTGGAATGACACCGAGCGACAAGATGATGATTTCTGGAAGGATCAAAAGTCACGAATTGAAAAAGATGTCCATCGAACTGATAGAAACATCGCATTATTCAGTGATTCTGACACGCCACATCCCGATCCTGAAAGCAGGTTTGCTGAGACTGGCACAAACCTCCATTTGGAACAGCTCAAGGATTTGCTGATTACTTATAACGAATACAACGTCAATCTTGGATATGTACAAGGTATGAGTGATCTGTTATCACCTTTATATGTTGTTTTTCAAGACGATGCTATTGCATTCTGGGCATTTTGTGGGTTCATGAAGCGAATGGAACGTAATTTTTTACGTGATCAATCCGGTATGCGACAACAATTGTTATCGCTTGACCACCTTGTCCAGTTAATGCTCCCTAAGCTATATGTCCATTTGGAGAAAGCTGACTCAACTCATTTTTTCTTCTTTTTCCGTATGTTGCTCGTCTGGTACAAGCGGGAGTTCGAATGGGATGATGTATTAAGATTATGGGAGGTTCTATGGACAGACCATCTATCTAGTCAGTTCCACCTGTTTGTCGCATTGGCTATTCTGGATAAAAACAAAGATGAGCTCATGGAGCACTATACACAGTTCGATGAGATTCTGAAGTATATGAATGAGTTATCAATGAAGATCGATCTTGAAGACACATTAGTACGTGCTGAGATCCTATTTACAAGATTCAAGAAAACTGTAGATATGGTTGACAGAAAACGAGCTGAATTGAATTCTAGTGGTGACAATGTTGCAGGTCAACAAGAGAGCCTACCGAAGATTAGCGATGAACTACGACTCCTGCTTTCTAAAGAAGTAATCGAAACAAAAGAGGTTGAAAGACCTCCCAATGCTGGAGGTGGTTGAACACTATTTATTAAATATGTTACATAATTGAATTAAATTTACATGTCATTACAGTCGTTCACATCATTAAGAGAGGAGGGTTTATCAGACGCTGCTACACGGTTGTTTCTATATCTCGGGCACGCCATTGTACTCAATATACCCCAGAAACAGTTGGAACCGTTGTTCTTGGTCAAATGTGCTCACCACCTTAGCAACCATTTTTTCGCGTCCGCGCCGTCCTGCCAGTTGAACCACCAGAAGCGGCAAATCCGTTTCATCAACTCCTGGCAGCTGAGTTTCAAGGGAAGATAAATGACGTTCAATGAACTGTGAGATAAACCTAGCAAAAATGTCGTCGGGGAAGAGTCCTTCCTCGGGAACTAGCTCCCGGATCTCCAACTCTTCAACTGCGGGCTTCTGAAGTAGAAGTCTCAGATGCCTCACAAAGTCAGGCTGGCGCATTGCTAGATTGTTGACAAGCCTTGGCACATTCGCACCAACGAGCTTTTCAAGAATATCTAGTTCCTGGTCACTCCATACGGAATCTAGCAGAGCAATAATCAGCTTCTTCAGCCGAGCTCTACTTGAGCCCAACAATAAGAGCATTCTAACGTTCACTCGTTCAATCCCGTGATATTTCTCGCATTGCCTTAAGTTCTTCCACTGAGAGTCATCCAGCACCCCCAGCATATTATTAGCTTTCTGGCTTCGCGACGGTGCGTCCAGCAACCAGTAGTCTCTGTAGTACTCGATGAGTCTTAAAATGCTTTCATCCGTTAATGCGTCTTGAATTGGACTCAAGATACCCAGATTGTTTAGATCCATCAATATGTGATCTGAATTCGTTAGCCTATCAAGATAATGAACAAGAGAACTATTCGCTTTAACACAAAGATGAACTATTCTAGGAATCAAAGCTTTATCAATAAAATCTCTCAAGACTTGATCTTCGTCAAATATCCATATACCGGGAGCTCTAGGCAAATGTTGATAATCAAAACGTTCATTCAATATTCCATCCAAGAGACCCAGTGTTAAGTCTCGATCCAACGAAGTAGCGTAGCAACAGTTCTGAATCGTCACCACATCAAGAGTCGGGAAAACTTCGGAGTACAGTCTGATCAGTTCACCGCTGTTGGCTGCTTGTATATACCCATCTAGCTGATCCAGTAATTCTTTGCTGTAAGCTCTTTCGGGAAAGACTAACGAAGGAGTTTCCTGAGCTGCAATAGAATTACTGTCCTTGGATAGAGATTTGATACTATCGCTGGTGGCACTTAGACTATCAGTGATCTTTTCAACCTCTACTATATCATTTTCAATCATTTCCCCTTCGCCATCACCTTCTTCAAGTACTTTTCTCCGTTTATGAACTTGCGACACCGCTACAGGCTCAGTTCTCTCTTCCACTCCATCAGCAATATCCGGACTTCCAGACACTTCTATTACAGCAGGCCGTTTTCTTGGACTAGCAACTTTTTCAACTCGACGCCAGTCTTCACGTTCACCAACTTCTTCTGACACTGTGTTGGTTTCGTTTGATGTTTCTATAATAGTGCCAGTGCGTTCCTTTGCATTGGGATTAATATCGGGATCTGCTACCCGTGTTCCATTAGGTTTAGAGCCCGCTGGAATAGTTAGGTCGCTGTTTCCGATAAAAGGATCATCATCTGAATCTGTTTCAGAGGGCCCCACACCTTGTCCATTCGTTACTGGAGTTCTTTGAGGACTCTCAGCAAGTTGTTTCTCACCTGGAGGGGCATTTCCATCTGAAGTCTCTGCACCCAGTTCTGGTGATGGTTGTCTTGGAAATTGAAATTTGGTTTTTGACCCATTCTCAGAAACCACTTTAGGTTGAATCTCTTCAAAAAGCGCATCAAATGACTCGGAGCCCTCGTCTGAATGTTGGCCAGATCTCTTACGAGAATCCTTTCGGTATGCTGATTTTCGAGGTATCTTCTCCGGTTGAACTTCGGAGCCTGCATCAGAAACCTCGCTTGCTTCATTTGACGATTGGTCTGAGTCGTCCTTAACACCCAGCTTTTCAAGAGAGGTGTGAAGAAACACATCAGGGTAATCAGCTATGACGTCCTTGATCTCACTATTGCTCTTGTTACCAAAAATGCGCTGTCGAGAAATTTGTCGATGTCTAAGCTGAGTTGTTCCATGCTCCACATCGTACATCGCCAGGCTCGATAGCCAGCTTATATCTGTACGAGATCCATGCTAACAATTGTTAGTTACTGTGCAGACAAGAAGATGCTTCCCTATTACACTTACCAACTCATTAAGGACCTTAAAGTTTAAAGAGTTATACTTCTTGCGACAAATGGCAATGAAATCTAGCAGTGTATCCATTTCTTCGCTGGAAAACTTTTGCCGGAATTTATGCTGAGATAAAGTCGTGTTGGCTAGGGCATGAGACCAAAACATTGTCCATTGCTCCTCCTTTACAAGGTATAAATCGCTCGCAGCTTGCGATAAAATGTGAAGCTGTTTCATCTTACCTAATTGGCCTATAATTCCATTTTCTCGACGGTCAAGCTATCTGGGGTTAGTTTGCTCATGATCTCAGGTTATGAGTAGTTGGGTAACTGAAAGAATACTTACTGTTTTCTCAAGAGCTTGACTGACTCGTCTTGATTCCAAAATTGGCTTGAACCCAGCTTCCATAGAGCAACAAATTTTGGCCAATAATGCATTTTCGAAGCGCTCATATGGAGGATTAAGGGGCTTCCGTCTGGTTGCAGTCGAGCGCTGGCTTGCTCCATTTGGAGGCTGTTGGGCGATGTCGGATTCTATATATTTTAAAATCGGTGTTTCCTGTCCACTGGGATTTGAGCTATCTGCACCAGACGGAGTTTCTGTCGTACTATTTACAGAGGGTTGTCGACCTGTGACTCTTGGTGTATTGGCTTGTAAATTTGGGGACTTTGCAGCTACGGCGCTTGTTGCAGCAACTGTCTCTGGCTTTTTGCGGGATTCGGATTCGCTTCGGGAAGCTAAAAGATTGTCGCTGCTAGATTTTTTATTAGTGCCATTGTTCATTTCAACTGTTTGTGACAACTGTGGGCCATATCCTGGAATCGTAGAGGTAATTGCGGAATTTTCTGTACCCACACTAGGACTTTTGCCCAGTATCCGCGGGAGCCGTCCTCTCCGCTGAGTTGTGGGAGGAACAAGTCTGCCTTTCGATAGCGTTTGGCCATTCTGGCTGGAAGAGACACTGTTGTTGGACTTTTGAGATGCTGGGGCATTGTCTGAAATAGGCGGGGAGCTAGCCATTTCAAAAATTGCAGGTCTTGGATCTGTGAACGATTTTTGCAATTGGCTATTCTTCAAAATGGATTCTTCGTTTACAGTTGTCCTTTCATTCTCTAGATCAGCTATGACGCCTGCCAGTAAATCCTTAGCAACAGGCTCGGATTGAACTGCAGCTGGCAACTGACTACGATTCTCTTGCGATAGCGAAAAAGAGCTGGTGAGGGATGCCAATACAGCTTTTTTGTATTTACTCAACGGAATCTGATCTGCAACACTTGACAATAGGGGCCCATTGTCATCAGGATCATTCAGGATATCCGACAAGGCACCGTTTGTGGAACGACTAGGGGGCAATTCTTCTGTATTCGCAGTGTAAGGTACATTGGTTTCAACTTGTTGTTTCGGACTATCTGGTTCGAGTTTCACTACAGGTGACTTATTTCCTGGTATGGTGGTTACCTTTGATACCGATTTTATCGAGGGTATTGGTGGCAGAGCCGAAGGTTCACCACCCTGATGATATTCTACAGCATCTTCATAATTTTCACCACCATCATCACCTGACCTCGGCTCCCGTTTTTGATCCTCACTATATATATAATCTCCAAATATTCCCTTACGTATAATGTAGCTCTCAAATTGAATAGAATCGCCATACAGAAATAGCGCGTGGACAATATCTGGTGAAAAGCACGCCAAGTGCCTATAATACTGTGGTAAGGGCCTAGGATTATCCTTTTCAACTATATTTACACTTTCAGCAGCAGGAAAATTGATGACATGTCCTCCGTACTTTTCAATCGAGGCAACTAATTCATTTCTGTTACGAACATCTTTATGTACCCAAAAACAATACTGCCTGAGATTATCAAACTCATCTACCTCAGATGCGTCGTTGCTTGACAAGAACAATTTTGAGTCCTCTTCATCCTCGATATTCATTGCAACAAGTCTAACTGTGCATGTTTTATTTGCCTTCAGCTATTGTTATGACAGTCCAGGATACAAATACAGGAATGGGAATGTAGAGATGGTGAAGTAGAGCGTTGAATATTCCGGCTCGTTATAAGAATAGCTTACATACTATTTGCGGTATAGAGTGATATAGCAGAGATCGTATGCCTCAGGCAGCTGAAGCGTTGCCCCAGACCCCATTGCTCCTCTCGCTCGATTCTACTCGGGCTGGGGTCGCGGACAACGTAGAACCTCTCCCGGTTCCCACCTTTGGAAGTACAAGATGTTGATGCAACCCCCTCCCCGACTCGAGCGCCGACTCGAGTGCAGCTAGAGGAGCAGCGGGGTCTGGGGCAAAGCCCCAGTCGCCGGAGGCAGTCAGAAAGAAGAACTAGTGACTCTCTTAATAGCTCTCTCTCGGAGCCGACCTTATAATCCCAGACAAAGTGTCTATGCATACCAATGTCCCGTTCTACATTATCCAAACGGCTTTGATGAAGATCTCGAGCCAAGATCCTTGAGTCATCCGAAGCACAGAACAGGAGATGGGAGATCTTGGCAACTAGCAGCAACTGTGTCAAGGGCTATCAGCAAGGAAAGTCACAGACTATATTGTCAAAGTCATGGTATTCACTAGAGATTTGGAGAAAAGACAGCCTATAAAACAATCTGGTCGCACAGAATGGGCCCAGATAATTAGATATGCAACTATCAATTTCACTGGATGCGCGTATTTGGCGCGTAGTATGCTAATGAACAGTGACTGAGGTTAGTATAAACATTCCCGCGTTGCCAATAGCTGTAGGTCGAGGGCGGCCGACATCGCTAGATCTGCCTACATTCCTATTGTTTACAGGCTTACAAATAATCCATGCCCAAATGATATTCAAAACATTCATGTCGGCCGATTGTTCGCAGTCTATTCACTGACAAATCCTGCATGATCATGATATAACTACGCGTACGAGGCGCGTTTTGTTAATTAGCCCGTACCCACGAGAGGCGCGTTTGGTGGCTTTGGAAATGAATAAATTCGACGCGATACCCACCTTTCGTTTCTATTATTTTTTCCAGTTCTTTTCTCTGCATCAAATATTTTTTATTTATTGCTCCATTCTGAACGTCAATAAAGAATGTTTGTTTACAAGAGAGACGGCCGTAAGGAGAAGGTCCAATTCGACAAGGTAAGTGTTTTCGACGGAAAATCTAGACTCTATTCTGGTCATTGGCCAGTTAGTTCTACACGCTCTCTAATATACCGGAAGGATCAAACAACTAACGCGTCTAGATCACTGCTCGTGTCAGCAGACTCTGCTATGGATTAGATCCTAATCATGTTGATGCTGCTCAGATTACTCAACGAGTCATCTCTGGTGTTTACCAAGGTGTCACTACCGTTGAGTTGGATAATCTGGCTGCTGAGACCGCTGCTTATATGACCACTCAACATCCTGACTATGCGATTCTGGCTGCCAGGATTGCTATTTCTAATTTGCATAAACAGACCAAGAAGCAATTCTCTCAAGTCATCTATGATTTGTACCACTATATCAACCCTCGTAACGGTAAGCTCTCTCCCATGATTGCTGATGATGTCTATGAGGTTGTTCAAAAGCATGCTGATGAACTCAATTCTGCCATTGTATACGATCGTGATTTCTCTTACAACTACTTCGGTTTCAAGACCTTGGAAAGATCTTACTTGCTCAAGATCAACGGAAAAATTGCTGAGAGACCTCAACATATGATCATGAGAGTAGCTGTTGGTATCCATGGCGCGGACATTGCCAAGGCCATTGAAACTTACAATTACATGTCACAAAAGTACTTTACTCATGCTTCTCCTACTTTGTACAATGCTGGTACTCCCAAGCCACAAATGTCGTCTTGTTTCTTGGTAAACATGAAGGATGACTCCATTGAGGGTATCTATGATACTTTGAAGACCTGTGCCTTGATCTCGAAGTCTGCAGGTGGTATTGGTTTGAGTATCCACAATATCCGTGCCACTGGTTCCTATATTGCCGGTACTAACGGTACTTCTAACGGTATTGTCCCTATGTTGAGAGTTTTCAACAACACTGCTAGATATGTTGACCAAGGTGGTAACAAGAGACCAGGTGCTTTCGCCATGTACTTGGAGCCTTGGCACGACGATGTTTTTGAATTCATCGACTTGCGAAAGAACCACGGTAAGGAAGAAGTCCGTGCCAGAGATTTGTTCTTGGCCCTTTGGATCCCCGACTTGTTCATGAAGAGAGTCAAGGCTAACGAGGATTGGACTTTGATGTGCCCTAATGAGTGTCCTGGTTTGGACGAGGTCTATGGAGACGAATTTGTTGCCCTCTATGAAAAGTATGAAAAAGAAGGCAAAGGTAGAAGAACTATCAAGGCTCAGAAGCTCTGGTATGCTATCCTTGAGGCCCAAACTGAGACTGGTAACCCCTTCATGCTCTACAAGGATGCTTGTAACAGCAAGAGTAATCAACAAAACCTGGGTACTATCAAATCTTCCAACTTGTGCTGTGAAATTGTCGAGTACTCTTCTCCTGAAGAAGTGGCTGTTTGTAACTTGGCTTCTTTGTCCCTTCCTGCTTTTGTTGAAAGTGATGATGAAGGCTTATGGTACAACTTTGAGAAGCTCCACGAAGTTGCCAAGGCCGTTACTAGAAACTTGAATGTCATTATTGACAGAAACTTCTATCCAGTAAAGGAGGCTGAGAGAAGTAACTTCCGTCACAGACCTATTGCTCTTGGCATTCAAGGTTTAGCTGATGCTTTCATGGCTCTCCGTTTGCCATTCGACTCTCCTGAAGCCAAGCAATTGAACATTCAAATCTCTGAAACCATTTACCATGCTGCTGTAGAATCTTCAATTGAACTTGCTGAGAAATATGGCGCCTACGAGACCTATGAGGGATCTCCTGCTTCTAAGGGTCTTTTACAATACGACATGTGGGATGTTACTCCCACTGATCTATGGGATTGGGCTACTCTTAAGAAGAAGATGGCTAAGCACGGTCTTAGAAACTCTCTTCTCGTTGCTCCTATGCCTACTGCTTCGACCTCCCAAATCCTCGGTAACAATGAATGTTTTGAGCCTTACACATCCAACATCTACTCTCGTAGAGTCCTTGCTGGAGAGTTCCAGATTGTCAACCAATGGTTGTTGAAGGATCTTGTCGACTTGGGATTGTGGGGTGAAAACATGAAGAACAGAATCATTGCTAGCAATGGTTCTATTCAAAACATCCCTAACATTCCTGATGACATCAAGGCTTTATACAAGACTGTTTGGGAGCTCTCTCAAAAGACAATCATTGATATGGCTGCTGACCGTGCTGCATATATTGATCAAAGTCAATCTTTGAACATCTATATCCAAGCTCCTACTATGGGCAAGTTGACCAGTATGCATTTCTATGGATGGCAAAAGGGTCTCAAGACAGGTATGTACTACCTGCGTACTCAAGCAGCTTCTGCTCCTATTCAATTCACCGTTGATCAAGAGGCTCTTAAGGTTTCTGATGGTAGCGTTGCTAAGACCCTCGTCAGAAAGCAATATAGACAAGGTCTCCCTGGTCAAGCAACTGAGGTCGACAAGCTGACTGAGAAGGTGTCGAACCTTAATACTCAAGTTGAACCTACCCCAGTTGCTGTTGCTGCCACTCCCGCTGTCGTAATTGTTTCCGACAATAAGGAGAATATCGATGTTAACGCCGCTGCCACTAAGCTTGCAGAGACCAATGGCTTGACTTCTGCTGACGAAAAGTCCGAAATCGATATTTACAATGAAAAAGTCCTTGCTTGCTCTATTGCCAACCCCGGTGCTTGTGAAATGTGCTCCGGCTAGAGTGCGGTAATGGTATGTGATGAGGGTATTTAATTTTATGTTACATTTGTTTTCCTGTTTTTGTTTTCCTTGTTCAGTTCACTGTTTTTGTACGAATCTTTTATAATTATGAAGAATCTAAGTCTGTTAATAGATTAAAATTAAAGATAAATTAAGATTTTCCTGTCCATCAGAAATAATATATAAATAATCAAATTGAGGGGAAACCTCCGGGTGCAGGAGCTCTGCGCCTGACCTCGTTGTTCCTCTCTTCAGTGTAGCTGAGAGTCTAAGCAATCCCCTGCGCAGCAGGAACTTCGGATCCGAGGAGTGGGCCAAGGTTCATAGGTTTTCTCTCGTTATAGCCCACTCAAATATTTCTTGATTTGGAGATAAATATACTCGAGTTGAGTAGCCTTTTGTACCATTCCTAGGCGCTGTTGTCTCATGCTACTAACAAGGTCATACACCAAGTCTCGGTCATCATCTACCCAGCATCCTCTAGTTAAAGCAGCATCTATAGCCAAATAAGTACCTGACCGGCCGATTCCTGCTGAGCAATGTACTACTAAAGGCGAATTAGGGGCTGTGTTTTTGGCGTTCACGGTCGAAACAAAGTTGACCATGTCAGCTCCTCCACTGGGATTACCAAAATCGGGCCATGTGTTGTAATAGAAATGATGTACACTTTTCTTAGTACCTGTTGTGACATTAAAAATCTCAAGCTCGCGTAATTCATAATATGAAGTTTGAGAAAGAGATACTAGCCGAACTGATAGCTCATGTTTATATGCACTACCTTTAGGAATAGGTAGAGGGACCTTCTTGTCGACTGGCCAATATCGCGCACATTTGTTCATTCGCTGGCCCTTGTATGGCTCACTCAATCCAGTCAGCATGATAATTACTAACGGGTCGCCACAATATTCATTAACCATTTGCCAGAAATCTACAATTGTAGAGTTGAGAGGGCCTTGGGTGACTATATAGGTCTTGGAAGCAACATTGTCTGAAGAAGGGCTGCTAAATGGAGACTGGGGTTGTACTGAAGAAACAGAAACAGATGATGATGACGTTGCCTCCTCAACCAGCTGCGCATCAGGCTGATCTACTTCTTGATTGTCTTGAACTTCGTCTTTCACATTCACATCAACTTTCTCCGTAGTTGACGAATTAGAATTGGATCTTGAGTGGGAAAAGAACTTCCGCGAAGGCCTCGTACTTGGCTTTGGCAAGTTTTCTTTAGCTTTTGTCTCGCTGCCAGGTGGATTTAAGCTTCCACCTGTGGTCAATGTGACCCACGAAGCATTGATATAATCGCTTGCACCACTCTCCACGGGAAGCTTGACTCGCGTCTTATCCCAAGGTACTACTCCCCTATAGCGATTTCTAGGAAGGTTATCTGGACTTAATCCATAGCGCACGCTCCATTCTGGCTTTCCAAACCGTGCATGTTCGTCTTCGTTCAGTGTATCGAACTTTATCTCAATATCATTCAAAGATTGGTTCAGATAGGTGGGAAGAGTAGCATCTCGCTTTCGCTTGATTATCCGCGATGTTAAGCCCATGATACTTTTATCCACCATCTAGTTTCTCAAACTTCCACCACCCCAATAACAGTCGAAAATATTATTAATTGAGAGAATATAGCAATTGTTGATAAATTATATTAAGATTTAAATCTGGATCTGGCCTGACCATCATATACTGGCACGGCTGCATTCAGCTAACACTTTACCAGGACTATCTATCATCTGTACTGCAACTGCGTGTCATCTCCAACTCCAACTGCCACCCCATATCTTCAAAATGATTAGTGATAGTGAATTGAATAGCATTGCTATCACTCTCGGTACAGCCACAATTGTTCTGATACTTGCTTTCCATGTAATCAACCGTGGCACACTTTCCATTCGTGATTCCAAGTCGGCTTGACACTGATATCAGTCCAAATATTCAGAGAGCTCTTGTTACGTAGACCAAATGATGGCAACCCCGAAAGCATCAGTTAAAAACAACTGCGTAGTAAGTACAAACTATTTGGTGCCTCAATTGGTCGTTTCGATTTGTCTCCCTCGTCGGCCTTAGATAACCGACGATTTGTGACCATACTAGAACCGGGGTGTTTATTCCAGCCTCCAAGCCACTAACTGAGAAGCAGGATCTGGGATATAATTATACATGACCTTAAATATGTCTTTCTAGATCTAAAATAATTTATTTTCAATGCAATGTTATTTACACGTACCGTCCTATATCCTTTGCTCTCCAAGAATCCGTTTTGAATACCCTATAAGCTTTTCAAGTTCTTCTGCTGTTTTTGTAAAAGATTTTGAAAACGCAGTCTCGTGAACAAATGCCCACATTAGTTTCTCATCTGAGCCAAACCTATGGCTCAACTTTGTATCCGGAGTGTGCGGTCCTTGTGTCTTAGTTTGCCCATCATTGATAGTGTAATCCTCAAACAAATTAGTCGAGTGGTTCTCATGAACCTGAAGATCGGCCATTTGTTCAAACAGCAGCTTCCTTGCCATGGGCGCAGAAGGCAAATAGTGCGGCACTTTCTGCTTCGACCTGAACGCCCCTGATAGTATATAAAAAACAAACAGCAAAGCCGCTACTGAGTCGCGGCGGAGTGACATGAGTCGATAAGACATTGGTCCATTGGGCCCCTCCGGATCAAACTCATAAATATTAAAGTGTGTGCTGTTTATGCGGGCAGCAATAAGATTTTGAAGGATGGACTCACAGCACTCCAGCATTCTAGAATACGGGGTTCCATCGAACGTACCTCTCAACGACGGTTCGCGAGGTATCATTTCAATCATCTCCTGAAGCACAAACATGCTCTTATGGACCCTATTTTCACAAATCTCTGATAACTGCAACGCGAGTGGTGTTGGCTCATCTCCCCGGTCGCGATATAAATATCTATCACTGACCAGAAGGTATGTTTTGCTTATATTCGATAACAGAGTCGACATTGACTTCCTCACCTCGTGTCGAGCCACAAATGGCCACATAAACCAGTTAATGACTAGTGAAACTACAACTCCAACCTCACAAGAAATTACTCTTGGGTATATTGCAGAGAACAGCTCATGGTGGGGGATTCTTCCTCGGTCAAAAAGGCTCAAAGAGACAAGCGTGAATGCCATACAGCCAATCATGCCAGATCGAGGGTGATTAGTACAAATGTGTCGAAATAGACATGGTATCATAAATACCGCGCAAAATACTCCCAGCACATACGGATTTCCATAGTGTGCTCGAATTCCAATACTAGCCCAAATAGATCCCGCCAAACACAATATTGAGAAAACCAAAAAATCAACAACAATACCGCCAGCTCTTGCTGTCATTATTATTATCACAAGGATCCCAGAAATCCAGCAATCGTTTTCATTATACCATCTATTACTGGATTCTAGCCAAGCCGGTACAGATATCAACACAACTGATATCACAGTTTTCAAGGCATATCGTGTCTCCTCGCCTTGTAATCTGTGTAGTGCAGACCAGATCTTATAACGTACAGTGTGACTAACTCCTTTTAATGTCAGTGGTATCACTCCATCTGCAGCTATTTTGGTACGAGATGTATCAATAGAGCTTATTTGATCAAATATCTCGTCTACATCTTTCTTGGCTGAATGATAATGCATGGCAGTCTTACCACCCAGATCTCGAATGATCTGATTAGTGCTTCTTCTCAGTGCTCGTCGAATGGGATAATTTGGTAACGATAACCGCCACATTCTTCTATGCATGCAACTCTTTTGAAACTCTCTTCCAATCATTAGAACCGATTTGCCAGCTTCAGCAAGGTAATAGATGTGTAGCAAAATCTCAAAAAGTTCTTGGTCAGGAGATTGTGTCAAAAGGGACGAATCTGATCTCAAGACACTTGCATAAGCATGTGATAACTTAGCGATAGCCTTCTCAGTTTTGAAAAGCTGATCTTGAAGAATCTGACTGTGGTTTTTGTTATAATTATCAGCTGTGTTCTTTCCGTTGTATAAGTAGGAAACATAATCAGTGCATACTTGGAGGGATTTCCCAACAGTCGTGATTAACTCAGTTGAAGATTCTTTCAAAGAAGCTCTGATTATATGAGTAGCATGGATATGACCATCCGGATTACTAGTTGTTCTCGATGTATCAGAAGTATAAAGGGATGAAGGAGGAGGAACAGCACGGATTCTCGCCATCCCAACTTGAATTGTGTTCCTCAAATCAACAAGCTCTTTGGTCTTGAGGGTGGACAGAGTTATTTCATTCGCAGCCTCGCGAACCGCTTCAGAAAGATCTAAGGAGACTTTGGTCAACTTTCTCGCGGTGGCCGTTTCTTCCTCATTGGAATAAAACTTTTTGGTGGCTACAATGCATTCTTCGAGAGAATCTTTCAAAGCAAACATAATGTCGCGATGTCCAAAATCAGGGAACAAAAAAATATTCACAACTAAGGAAATAATAATGCCAAATAAATAAGGTATGCCAAATTGCCATGCTTTCATCCAATTGACATCAGGCGAGTTGTTAACATTGGCCACCTCTAAAAAATAAACAGCCAATACTAGGGAAGTCATAAAGTGATTCAATCTCACAAACGCGGCCTTTAGCCAGCACGTCACAATTAAACAAACAGTGAGAGAGAAAGCATGGATAAGCCCAAAGACATCGTGAGCTTTTGGCGTAGATGATGCAATATAAAGACCCAACGACCCCCAGCCCAACCCAATTGCAGCCCCAAGAATAGACCAGACACTGATTTCGATTTGAGATCCGGATGTGCGTGCTGGATGGTGAAGAAGCACAGCAAATGGTAAAAATAAATTATATCTACCAAGCCAATGACCAGTAGACGTGATTAAACACAAGACATAGACAGTGAAATATGCTACAAATGCCTTCAAGAGTTTGATCTGCTCTTTTTGAACAGTTACTGCACGAATTGACTTTATCCAGCTGTTCATTCTGATATTCATACCAGATCGGACGGAGTCTGGACTATTTTGGCCGTGGATGGGATCCGCCTTAGCTGCAGTCTCAACCATAGTGGGAGGCACAAAAATGGCATCGAAAAACCCGTTTCTTAATTCCTCGATTCCGTATGTCTCTCTCTCTTCTTTTATTTGGTTTCCGAATAAAGCTTCTAACTTGGCTTGCAAATACGTCATTTTGGGCTCTACAAAAGCACTTCTAGGGGTAGCGACTCCCGAAGGAGCTACACTTTGGCCTGTGGGTGACATCGTTTCGTTAAGGCCAGAGGGGGCATGGCCATTTCCTGGAGTCAAGTGGCCGTCAGGACTTGACAAGGCCACCGCCTCGGCATAAGATTTCAATGAAGCATGCGATGTATGGGCGTAGGACCCTCTGTATATAGGCACTGATTCAGCGCTATGATGTGATAACAAATGACTCGGGGGAGACGGCCGAAGAAACGATGTGTCCTCAATATCAAGGAATTTGTTTCTCGGGACTGCTCCCGATGTTGGTGATGGTGCACTTATGACAACACCACTGGAGCTCTTCGGTTCATCAGGTTCTGTAACCTCCTTGATCTGGGGAACGTCGGGCACATCCGATTGATTCGGTTCCGGTTCCACTGTATCTCGTAGTGTACCTCTGGTCTTGGAAAAGTTCAACTCCATTGCAAGTTTAGTACCACATATCCAGGTAGAGAGGTTAAAATTCGCATATCTGGTGCAAGTAAATAAACGACGATTGTTTATCTAAGCTTGAAAGCTTGCAGGTCGGCTTGCATTAAGGGTCCTGCAAGATCTGTAGGAGATGTTTTAAGATGTACGGCTTTCACAGAGCTTACTACTGAACTACCAAGATCAAGGTCTAAGCTGAAACGAAAGGGAGTCCACATTGTAATGTGGCAGCAAGGGCTTCATGATTTTCTCGTCAAAAAGGTATGTATATTCAGGAAAGTTTGTTTTTGAAAAACACATTCTAACTTTCAAAGTTGCTGGCTAGCAGGAGATTTCACAGGTTTGTACAGGTGACCAATGCTCGTATGAGGGGAGAACCAATTCCACCTAGGGAGGACGCTGGTGGTGGCCCTAGTAAGTATATAGACACATGCGGACTTGTTATCTTGGAAAAGGTGTGAAGGGGATACTGTCTGTCTGACGGAAGTCCAAGGAGTCAGTGGCCAAAATCCCCCAGTTAGTTTAAGACTCAGGACTAACCCCAAAGCTAATTTTGAAATTCGAATGAACAAGTTCAGACTGTTCAGAAGATTATTTTTTGAAGAATTCAAAAAAGAAATCACTGGCAGGAGGTAACCGCTTAATACTGTTTCAATTGCATCAGCCCCGAGAATCACATGTGGGAAGCAGGTGGCCTCTCTTGCTGGTATGTATATATTGTATATTATTATTTATTCACTATATCTATTCATAGCTAATGGCTATTAGGTAGCCTCTACTGACAAAGGCTCTGGCACGGGCCCCTCTGCTCCTCTCATTATGGTGAAGTTGTGGCCTAGACCGTCCCAGTCGCCGGAGGCAAACTTGGGTCTTTGAAGTTCACTTATTAGTATACACTTAAAATGGGCTGTTAACAATGCTGTTCCTTGACATTGCTTGAACACGTCGAGCTGGAGTTGCCAGTGATTCTCTGGTCGGTTTGCGGAAGGTGCTACGACTCACCATGCCAACATCGTCTTCGAGAGAAATAATGACATTTTTGTCTGTTCCGAATTTGAAGTTATCAGCAGTGACATTAGATTCATATCGTTTGATAAGGTAGGGTTCTCGGTCTCCCCTCCAAATCTTTTTAAGACTCCAGGTAATGACGTAAGGACCTGAACTCGTGACAACGGTTTGAACCTTGGCATCAATGCCAGTGTTGAAATAAGCTTTGGTAAATCCAAGAGGTTTTCCTGTTTCTCCTTGCATGTAAGCAACATGCTGGGGACTAATCTGTAATCTCTTGGGTCTGGGCTTTGAGTCCTTGCCAAACGATCTCATAAAACCTGTACTACCTTCATATTTACCGTCTTTGATCTCAGCATCAATGAGAAGTAGATATGTTTTACAAGTAGCCAGGATCCAGCGACCATCTGGAGAAGCGTCAATTCCAATGATAGCATCACCGAATGCAGGCAACTGAGTCTTAGCATTGATACCAAGTCTGTCATAGAGACGGATATCACCTTTCCGAGTGGCTACCGCGATGTGACCGCCCTCAGTAGTTGTGAGGGCATTAAACATATTGTTTTTCGTGGCATACTTCTTGTGCTCACTTTGAACGAGTTTATCTCCAGATATACGAGGGTCAACACGGAATAAGCCATTGTCAGAGATACCCAAGAAGGTCTGTTCACCAGTTGTCTGTGCAAACTTTTTGGATGGTTCGAAGCTTCTAACAGCAGTGTTCTCGTCCACTGTCCATTCATCCACAACCTTACCATACTCCAAATCCATTCTAAATAACTTAGATAAAGAATCCGGATCTTGTAGAACCAACGATCTATCCTGTGTGTGGAGCATAACTTTTTGAGGCGAAAACGACTTGCCATTGGCGGTTCCAATGTTATCAATTGAAGTAGAGAATTCGAGGTCATTATTTGCAGTTTGCTTGAACACACCGATTTTGTTACCCCTGACAACATACGAGCGATCATTAGTCATTCCAACTGCCAATTGACTGTTTTTACCCTCTGCCTCAAACCGCTCTTCTTTATCATATTCCTCATCATCGTCATAGTCAGCAGGTCGATTAGATACCCTACCAGTTTCGGATGTCTCTCCTTCATCAGAGTCATCTTCTTCTTCATCCGACTTCTCATCGATTGCCATCTCTTCAAACTGTTCTGTCATAAACTTATGGTCATTGTCAGCAAGACTAGACCATTTCTGTCTATTGCTTGTTTCCCACATGGCAATCATAAATGATTGTTGGAATTCAGACATTAAATTAAAGGTTTCAAATTTGAACAAAAACGAGAAAACACTCGATTCAGTGAAATAGTTGAAAATAAACGAGAGGTGCTCGAAATTAAAACATGGATTTAGGTCCGAATCAACAGTAACGGCTAGTAAACTATCGTCACCGGATCGAGCTTCGATAACATATTCAAAATTGCCAACTTCTACAATTCTAACATCTACAGAGCTGTTCTGTTCGACAAAACTTGAAGTAATTGGATCAAACAAATGGAATGAGGCTTGATGACTGCTAATAAGAACTCCATCAATTGGTGGCTTGTTTGATTTCTTGGGAGGTTCTTGTTCAGTTTGTTTAGCTGGAGTCTGTGGAGGTTGTGAAATAGCAGGGGTTGCAGAAGATCTAGTTACAGATGCTTTGCCTTGAGCAGGAGTCTGCGGAGTATTGGTTAATGAATCCCTTGCAGACGGAATAGCTTTGGGAGTAGTATCATCTGGAACAACTAACAGCTCTTTCTTGGAAGGTGTAACAGGAGCCACAATTGCCTGAGCTTCGTTCTTCGATTGTACAGGTGCCTTTTCTACCTCTTGGTTTGATTGTTCTGTCTGGATCGGACCCTCTATCTCAAAATCAAACTCTGTGAGATCAGTTTCTGGATCACCCTCAAACGTAGTCTGATATTTTCTTTCGTATTGACAGATTTTAGCAGTTTGATCAAAGTGATCGAAAATATTTGGTTTGGTGTTTGCATCACAAATAAATTCGAATCTATCTCCTGGTTCGCCACTGGTGTCTAGCCACGATACAACAACCCTGCCGTCCTGCTCAGAAAAGTAGCTAATATGCAAAGCTTCATCGACTAGAAATGCCCATTCGTCTTTGTTTTCGTCCAATTCACTACCATCATCTTCATTATCAGCCAAAGTTTCCTCTCCCTCTTCATACACTCTTTGGACTACTAGCTGATAATGATAATCATTCGATGTTCTGCGAATAGACATAACAGCATCCCTGAAAATACACTCATGAACACCTTTAGGGGTACTAGGAAGCCTTGCTAAAAACAGCTGCCCAGCAGGAATAACTGCCAGTTCTTCCTTGGGCGAGGTGGCCAATAACTTTTTCAAAAAATTCATGCTAGAATCCGGTCAATCCTCAGAGAATACAAACAATTATGGTTATGAAAAGCCTCATCCAGCTCACACTATTTCTACAGAAACCAATGTATTAACTCTAGCCAATGACCTAATCCGAACGCTCGTAAATGTATGACTACTAAAGTTACCAAAGTATAGTCACCCAGCTACAGATAGGAAATATAATTTTTGTTGGTGAGGGGTTCAAAACAAAACATCAGCAGCATGTGAGCGTATGCGAGCGTGTTGCCGCGGTTACTGGGTTAGGTCTTAAGTCATATTTTTCCGAGAGAAACAACCAACTTCGAAGGTAATTCAACTGTTCTAACCAAAAAGATTTGAAGCTAAGGTGTCAGAAGTTCGTCTGAATTCGTCATAGGAAGTGCTAAATTTTGTTGTATTTAGAGAGCTCGCGAAGCTATAACAACTGGATCTGGGTCAGAGCTCAGGTCACAGAGACATACTCGCTTATCTATCTGCAGCTATCTTGATAGGGGTAGGGAAATTGATCTGATAGAAATTATTTAAGCTATTACAGGAATGCATATACGACATCGAGCTGTCGCTATAGAGAAGTAGAGGATGTTTAGATTCAGGCCACCGGGGAATACTTTTACGTACCCAAAGTGCCTATGTTTCTCGCATTACAGATCAGCAGTTCATTTTGGCATCAGACTAGCATCTTCATCTTCAGATAAAACAGTTCGATCTATAACTCGTCGCATTATAGGTACAAGTACCAAGTCATCCTCACCATCTACTTCTACAACGGATAGTAAATCAAATCCAACATACCAGAAACAGTGGGATTTACCTGAAATATCAGATACTGGTACTGTTGTCGACAAGGATCTGACCAGAATCACAGGTGTGGCTAACAAAGTCGGGGCTTTGATTGATGACAGGCCCAAAGTACCCCCAAATTGGAGATCAGATACAAGCCTCGAGCCCTGGAAGAGGCAGATGTTTGCACTAAAAGAGAAATTTCACAATGAAGGATGGAAGCCCAAAAAACGATTATCGAGAGCGGCCATGGAAGGGATCAGAAAGCTAAGAGAGTTCGAACCTAGCCTCACGACCCGGGATATAGCAAAAGAGTTTAAGGTGTCGCCGGAGTCTATTCGACGAATTCTCAAAAGTAAATGGCGCCCCACTGAGGGCGAACTTATAGATATCAACGAACGATGGCAGAAACGTGGGCTAAAGCTACGGTCTCTGACTCCAACCATCAGTTCTAGGGTTCCAAGCTCGTCATTCAAAAAGACCCACCAAAGCCGGAAAATGCGTAGATCCGCGCCAGACCAAAAGATTAGTAGCGATATTGGCAATGACTTCTTCTAGCTTATAAGCCATTTGTGAAGTGTGGCAAAAGTAGCATAAAGCCACTGGCCACTGGTGAAGTGACATGTGATTGCTGTCTCTTATTTAAATATTTATTTATTTGTACATAAACCTGAGATTAATGAGTAACTACCGATTTCTGGCCCGTTCCAATGGAACGTCTGTTTAGTTATAGTTAGAATTAATTCCTTCGTGACTGTACCTCCACCGGAGCTCTACCTAGCTAGCAACAGCGTGTCCGTGGTATGATTCTCCGGAACAGCAAACAGTTGAAAAAGGCGCAGATAAATCCAGTGGATAGGTTACAGTGTTGGTATCCAAGAATATTACTTACGTGGTCAATAAAGTGCCCTTGATGGAACGAATATCTTTTTTGAGGTCTTCAATAACATTGGCTCGTGGTTTCGTGGGCATATGCAGATCTACGGGATATCCAAACGGATGGATGCCAGGATAGGTTATACTTTGAATATAGGAGGTGATTCCATCTAAAGAATGTTTCAGTTGGCCAGTGGGTTCTAGCTTAGACGTCAGACTCAGTCGGCGGAGACTGTCAGATAGTTCACGCCCATTGACTTCTTTGACCTGTGAGTCTAAATATTCGCTAGCAGACTGCTGGGACCAACTAGCACCTCCTTTACTTGCAGCATCAGTTTGCGTTTGAGCATCGATATACTTAGGTCCAGAAAGAGAGCCCTTTATAGGTGGGACATACGATATGTATGATGTCAGTTTTGAGTTCAAGTTCTCCAAAAGACGTCGTGCGAGGTTTGCATAGTCACTGCGGTCTGCTGTGAGTTGTAGAAATAATGGTTCTAAAACTAATTTCGATAGCAATGCTATGACTGACGAGACACCTCCGAATATGTACAAAATCAGGACAAGCTTTTTAAACGATATTCCTCTCTGTTGGGGTATTCGCTCTCGCACAAACTGCGATGACTCGGGAAATATGATGTTGTTCATAATGATAATGTGAAGTCCAAAAGACTGGCAAGGAAACGAGACAAGTCAAGAGGCGGTTATCATGAACAGATCAAACATCAAATGTGGAGAAGGATAAACCGGTCGAGGAATTACCAAGGCCCCGCAAATAGAATATAGTTTCTCATATGCTGTCTAGCGGGTTCTATCCTTTGAAATATATTGTGGGCATAGGAATACGCTGATAACTTGTACGTTTTGATAATCTTGGGCCCTCCATTACCTCCATCTACTACGGGACATTTTATTTGGCGTGAATAGTTTGGGAAATGGTGAAAATAAAAGAGGTTGAGGAGGGAGACTCGTCAGATTTATCAGAATTGTCAAGCAATGACGAAGCTTTAGTTGAAGAAGTTGAATCTGAGGTAGAGGGCAGTAGTGACGCTGGTGAGGGAAGCGAGAGCGAGGTCGTTAGTGATGGCGATAACGACGGTGACAATGGTGGTGATGGCGAGAGTGCCAGTGAACAAGAAATTAGCGAAAATGATATCAGTGTTGAAGAAGACGCCAGTGAGGATGATGATGAATTAAATGATACAGTAGCCAAATCTACAGTGATGTCAGATGTGGAGGACGACGATAATCAAGATGAGGAGGATGACGAGATTGTAGAAGATGAGGAAGAAGAGGAAGAAGAATCTGAAGATAATGCTGACGTTGATTCCGATGAAGACGTTGAGATCGAAGAAGATGAAGAGGATGACGAAGTAGATGATGAGGAATTCGAATTTGACGACGACCCAGAACCAGAGCCCCAGCCGACCCGGAAACGGGCTGCAGTGGGCTCTGCCAATAAGACTACGTCAAAACCCACAAAGCTGGTTTTGAAGTTTGATAAAAGTGGCTCGAAAGCCAGTTCAAAGTCAGCCTCCCCGCCTTCGCGTGGGCGACAAGCTCGAGTGCCAAAGGCTACTTCAAAACGCACAGAAGTTACATTAGCATCGTCCCGTGCTCGACAATCAAAACAGCAGCATGTTCCTTCGTCTCTCTCTAAAGAGTTAGAAGTACCTGCAGTCCGTTCATCTCGCGCGCGACGACAAATAATCGATGATGATAGTGAAGAACTACCCCCAACACCAAGCGCTCTAGACACAAATAACGATATGTACATGGATGAAGAAGATGAGACTGGCTATGACAGTACCTCAACGCCTGATATTACGAAAATGACAGCCCGTCAACGGGCCAGGTTTATATCAGAGACTCCTGATGATTATCTTGAGCTTCAGGTTGACACAAGCAAGAAGAAAGTATTGACAGAAGAAGAGCTCCAGCTCAGACGAGCTGAGCTTACTAGACGAAGGAAGAATCTTTCAGAACGACGCCTCGAAGAAGAGAAACAGGACACTTTAGACAAACTACTAAAAAAGAGACAGCCTAAAGGTCGTAAGCTTATCAATGATGAAGCTTCTGCATTGGAAGAGGATAGCGATCGAGTCGTTCCGAACAAAAAATCTCGCCTTATAGCTCGACATCCTGCACTTACAACGTGGGTGTCGTCCAAGTCGGGCTATTCGCTAAGCATTCCCCCTGAATGGCAGGGCCAGCCGTTTGCGTTATAGTAGCACTTAGTTAGTATATTTATTTTGCGTTCTGTTTTATGTCCCAGATATTGCCATGTTGACAATAATCGTATCGTATCTTGGTTTCAATATAGAAATCTTGCCAAAGTCAAGGTTGAGGATCACTCTACTTGAAACACTCTGGGGTGCTAGTAACTTTTAACGTAGACTTCAGAGTGGTGAGCCGTAGTTTTAGATACAATCCGATTTATGTTGGCTTTATATAGCGAGTATTCTATTGTTGTAGATGTGTTATTTGCAGACATAGGATTATTCGAAGATAGGTAACATAAGTGAAAGTGAGATCGCCCATCAGAGAGCTCTAAAGAAGACACTTTATAGATGAAGTAAATAAAAAAGTAGTTTAAATATCAGATTAGCCAGAAGTAGAGCCAAAAAAAATGGACGAATCCGGAATTGAACCGGAGACCTCTCGCATGCTAAGCGAGCGCCATAACCAACTAGACTATACGCCCAATTCTTGGCAGAAAATTCGTTGGAGGTATGTGAGGCTCGATCTATTGATCATCTCAAAAACTTCCCGATTTGAACACTGCATGTCACATGATACTTTACTGGAGTTTAAACAAATTCCTGACACGTTCGCTTTAACCCAGACTATCTCGAGCTCATAAATTAGAGACGATTTTCAGGGTGACAAGATATCATGGCTTACTCAAATAGAACGCTATCATTCAGTGTATTGGAATCTTCTAGGAGTGTCTTTATAAGATGGTGAAGGAGAATAGGATTGGACACATGCAAATTAAACGTCACAGAATACATTAATTGGGTACATGGTGTTTTATAGCTTTGCCGAAATCCCATTCAGAATCCAATAGTGATGTACTGTGCACATTGTGAAGACTCAGTGGAGCTATAAGTTGATACTTAAAGAAACAATTGTCAAAGGGACTTCATATCAAAAAGATGGCCTAAGTATATGGCTTCAATACATGGTCAGCACTCGATTGCGCAAGTGAAGTATATCTAACCAAACAGCTTACTTGAGAAAAAATATGTCAAGCTACGACATCAGTCTATTTACTTGCTCCACAGGGTGCCATTTCGAATGGCAAAAAATGAGCCCTACGTGGGGGTCGAACCCACAACCTTGTGATGACTTTTATCTCTGAAGAGGTTTAAGAGTCACACGCTCTACCGATTGAGCTAGCAAGGCTTTTCTTAATTTCAAAAAATTCCAGATTGCTAAGGCTAAAATTGACGACAAAACGTCGATGGTCTCTTGAACGTCTCCAGATATAATAAAAAGCATAATTTCAATTATGATAAAGCAAAAAATAAGCAAAAACAAAAAATAAATTAGAATATATTTGGTGGGAGTTCTTAATCGACGTTATCAAGATCAATTCCTTCAGATTCAGCGCTAAAATTACGGTCCTGCTCGAATTCTAGTTGAGATCCTATTTTCTCTCCCAGTGATATAATTCTGGCCGAAATAAAATCTGTGATAGTTGTCTCAATGTTGGTTAGCAGGTGCTGACGCAACTTCTCAACGGCTGCGCATGCGACAAAGACTGCTATTGGAGCATAAACGCTGAAAATAAGGAACGAAGGCTGTTGGTAGTAACTGGGCCCTTTAACAAAATCGTTCCATAAAACATGCCGGAAGAAGGGATGCTCGTGTAACAGATATACACCGAAAGTGGCACTGCCAAACCAATTTACAATAGGGCTCCAGAATTCAAACCGGCTAACTAGCATGAAAGTAGTAACACCCATCAAGAAACACAATGGTGATCCATCATCCATCAGAACAAAGTATGCACCCCCTCGTTCTTTTACGAATTTATACTGTTGTGTTGTGAAAACAGATATGACGCTTCCATTTGCGAGGAATAAAGCCACCGTAAGGATAAGCAAAGGCTTAGTTTTGATCCTGGCGCATACAGCCTCATACTTGCGAAGATACGAGCCAACAAGAAACATAAACACAAACCAAAACACAGGGCTATAGGAATAGTCAAAAGTTCGCCATTTAAGGCACATGGCAGAAAACATCACAATCAACATGCAAAGGTATTCTTTGTGAGAGGTCAAATTGGTGATTTTGGCCAATACTGGTGAGAGTAAGACCAATCCGATATATGCCGTGCAGAACCAGTAAGTATTCATCGTAACGGGAAATGCAATTTCTAACAAGGCGTCGAAATATATCTCATAACCTAAACAGAATACGATTATTAACCCTCCCCAGGAATACATAAGAATTTGAACCCAGATCCTCACCACCGAAGCTACACTTGCCGTACGTCCTGATAAAAAGTATCCTGTGATGAGAATAAAAATATTGACGCCCAGTTTACCCCCTGAACGTTCGAAATCAATCATTGCTCTATCATAGGAGTTGTCTTCATCTTCGTCTATGTTCCAAAATGTGTGCAAAGCATAATGGTGATATACCACTAAGAGCATACTAATGATGCGTAGCAATTCATAATTCGACAACCTCTTCTTACCCATTTTATCGCCTGAAGGATTGGAGGTCCGTATGTGATCTCGACTCAAATGCTGTTTCGTAGAACAGATGCCATGTGGAAATATGTTTTATTTATATGACAGATCAAGATTCTCAAGCTGGGATCACTGAGCACACATTGTCTCATAGACTAAAAGGGATAGACGTTGAAGATCACTACCGCGTTGAGGAAGATGCTAGTTTAGAGTAATCCCTGTTGCATGATACATATGCAATAAGAATTTGAGAGAAACAGAACCACACATAATAATACCAGCAAGGGTCAGCTCCCGATATAACTGGACTTGGATCTAACCGAGTAATATCGATACTCTTGGAGCTATACTTTGCAACTAGCTTTATTTAGAGAATGGAGTCTCCTTCAATTACATCTTTATTTGAAGAGCCGAGTCAATTCCAAACCTAACCCTGACAAAAGGTGAGGGCATACAACAAGAAGTGATCTTATATATGTAGTACTCTCACCAGGAATGATCGGTCTTACGTGAATACGTAAAATACCAAGAGATCAGTTGTAGCACGATTGGATAAGGGAAGGTATAACTATGTTTCAAAATGAAGAACGAAAAATTTCAAGAAAAAATTGGCACTCTGGCCGAGCGGTCTAAGGCGTCAGGTTAAGGTCCTGATCTCTTCGGAGGCGAGGGTTCGAATCCCTCGGGTGTCATTATTTTTTTGCCCGTATCGGCGATGGGAGCAACACTCTTTTGCTGTGCCATGACTAGCGAACGATGCTAAATTCTTTACAAAAGTCATAATAGTATTATTACATCATTTCAAATAAGAGGTTTATTCAAAGCCTCCGAGTCCTGTTCGTGCTTTAGCCACATGTTTGAGACTAATCCCCTGCTCGAATTGGCGCTGCAATTCGTTATTTCTTGACGATGACTGGTTATCTGATTTAGTAATGTTAACATCGCTATTGCTTTTCTTGACGCCCATGAGACGAAGGAATTTGGCTTGCTTATCATTCTCGATACCTGATACTGAGATGGTAGGCGCTACTGACTTGTGTTCATTACTGCTATCTCGAACATTCTGGCCCTTACTCTTCTTCTCCTTCTTCTCGCTGTGCTCTCTCTTGTCATTCGCCTTCTTCTTCTTCTCTCCCTTTTCTTTTTTCTCTTTCTTGTCTCTCTTTTCTTTCTTCTCTTTCTTTTCTTCCTTGTCTTTCTTGTCTTTCTTCTCCCTCTTCTCCTTCTTCTCCTCCTTTCTCTTCTCTTTCTCCTTCTCTTTCTTATCCTTCTTCTCTTTTTTTTCCTTCTTCTCCTTCTCTTCTGGTACACTTTGTTCGTTCTTGCCCTTGAGATCTCGGCTCTTCTTCAGATCTTTAGACTTTATAGGTTTTTCCACAGACAATTCTGAGGATTCTGCGTCATGCTTCTTAATTTTCTTTTGCTTCTTCTTCTCTTCCGTAGAATCGGGTTGTTTCCGTTTCTCAACCATTTCCAGCTCTCTTTGATAATAATTGTGACCAGCCAGCTAGAACTTTTCACCAACATGAAAAATCGAGATCGACTACTCTACGAAGCTGCATTATCTTTTAGATGTTAGGGTGAGTGTGCTAGATTGATTCTGGACTAAAAAACAACGTTGGGCTATATTGAAACAATAAAAAGAGTCAATAACGAACTTAATCGTTATTTCCGGATACGTTGAGTGAATAACCTGGATGATGAGGTTTTTATTTCCTTTTTTATAATAAACCATAAAGTTGAGAAGATTACTGACGTTGAGCCGCGCTTAGTTGTTTCACGGTGAAACAATCGAAGACACGTCAAAGTGGTCCCCGTCTTTTCTTCCACATCTTTGATTTATAAATTCATATTGTACATATGGGTTGGCGTTCATTCACATACTCCCCTTGGAGCACGTTTTTCACTTTTTTATTTATTAGCATAGCGGTTATTTCAGATGTGCACGCCTACGAAAGATTAGGTAGTAAAGGGACCAAAATGCTGGCGTCACGATTTCCTCCGGATAACTACTTGGGAATAGATAATCCACATGGCCTTTTACAGCCAATTCTGAAACCAAGAGTACCGGGAAGCAAAGGATCGGAAGAAGTTCGGGAGCATTTTACTTCTTTTTTTGAATCTCTACCGAGCAAAGCTTGGACAATTGATTACGATGAGTTTAATGAAGATACGCCAATAGCGAAAAACGTGAGCTTTACAAATATGATTATAACTCGTGACCCACCGCATAGCACACCAGGCGAAGTTGGAAGAGTTGTGCTAGCGGCACATTATGACTCTAAATATGAACCAAAAGGTTTCATCGGTGCGATTGACAGCGCCGTTCCATGTGCTCTCATCTTATACGCAGCTCAGGTTTTGGACGAATACCTTACTCTCAAGTGGTCATCCTCATCCAGTAACAGTTCAGGTATACAAATCATACTGTTTGATGGAGAAGAAGCCTATAAGGAATGGTCCGATACCGACTCTTTGTATGGAGCTAGACATTTAGCTGAAAGCATGGAGACAAATGTTAAATATTCAATAGATTCATCACGGCGTACCGACTTGCAATCAATTGACGTGATGATATTACTTGATTTATTAGGTCACTCGACTTCATCTATCCACAGTTACTTTAGAGAGACCGATTGGATGCACAAGAAGATGGCTACCATTGAAGATAGAATTAGACGAATCAAAGTCTCAAAATTGGGAACAGAGGACAGCAGCCAGAAGGCGACATTTTTCCCCCGACCTCCTAGGTATATTCTTGGGGGCCAAATTGGAGATGACCATATGCCCTTTTTGCAACGGGGAGTGCCTGTTCTACATCTAATACCTCTCCCATTTCCTATTGTTTGGCATGAGTTGGAAGATGACGGTGCTCATTTAGATCCTAATTCTGTTCACGATTGGGCATTAATATTAGCTGTATTCATGGCGGAATATTTCGAGCTTGAGTCCATTATCGGGTCTTCAACGATAAAAGAATACCTTTGACTAGTCTAGCGACTACTACTTGCATTTGCCCTATTCAATTCGATTCTTAAAGAGGAGAAATATATAACCTATAGAAAAATGCATGTGCTGATTAATTTTTAGTCTGCCAATTATTACTACTACGACCGCCTCCCTTTGAATGCCTAAAAAATTTCATTCCCATCCACGAGATAATGCACCAGACCCATACAACAACACCAAGAAGAACGAACATGGACGGATAGTAGTTGGGAATTGGAAGCCCGGTCAAATCTTCGTAGTCGGCATAAGAAGAGACATGGCCGTATGCAGAAACAAAATTGGCTTCTCCCCAATCCAAGAAGCCAGTAACAGATAAAATTCCAAGAATAAATATTAAACCTGAAGAAATGAGTACTGTCCATCCCCAAAACTCCAAGTAAGACGAGTATGACTCTGATCCCTCATAGCCATGCCCAAACCCGTAATCTTCATCTATAAGGTTTGCTGGGTCTTGATAACCCGTTTTCCTAGTAAACATCAAAGGGCTTTTACGCCTATGTAAGATTGGATCCACATTTAACAATGGGTCTACTTCTTTCGCATAGAAATCTAGATTTGGAACAACATCTAGATAAACAGCAGAACTGTTTCCATTGAGTTTGCTGATGTTGGTTGGCCCATTTGAGGCTCTAGAGACTGGACTTAACGTCCCGATAGAATTATCTGCCGAGTCAAACCCAGCTATCGGCGTGATGTTTAGTTTCTTTGGATTATAAATAACAAGATCAGAGGTCAAGTTTGCATGATGTTTGCATACTGAAAGTTCCGGATGGGATATCGGTGCTATTAATGGACCATTAACAAGATGGACCAAATAATATTCCGCCAGTAGTTTTAGGTCTATGTCGAAATCAATATTAGATAGCCTGCATTCTGTAGACTCGCATTTAGGTTGGTTTTTTAGATTTAAATTTGAGAATTCGAGTCGTATGCTAAAATAGAAAGATGCAAGTTCTGGTTTCGACTGCAATCTCAACATGGCCTCTCGCCAATAATCACTGCTCCCATTTTTCGCGATTAATTCTATTCCTTGGTATTTTCCTAAATAATGTTTGCACCTCTTGTCCAGGAGAAGCCTCTCCAGGTGGACAATATCGGACAGTCCATCGCGTATGCATAGGAAATTCAGAACTTGGTCTGAGATTTTTCGCCCGTTTATGCCTCCATTACTATAATAAATATTATCTTTGTGATCAGATATTCGCCTTTTCAAACTTTCTTCTAGCTGTAATAATGTTAATATAAGATCCATGGCTTGTTCCGGTTCTGCTCTTCCCCTCACATACCTCTCCAATCGTTATAGGTTCATCAAAATAAAGCCAAGTATTCTGTTCTCCAAATTCCGATTTTAGTTTGACGCTTTTTTGGCTGAAATCACTCGCGCTACTACTGCTAGCTGTAGTTTTGGGCCCGATATTCCATGGGTACGTTGTTTCAACGTCTCGATCTCTATCTCCCCTATCTTCTATAACATGATCTGCTGTTTCTACATTTTCATATACTGTACTTCTGGCATTTTGTTTCTTAATCGCCAAGCTGCCTTCTGTTCTAGCTCTTTTACCTCCATTTGTTGAAGTCATAGAGACGTGACATTAGAGTGAGAGCGAGTGGTCTGCCATATTTCAAGATTAGATACAAAATATGTGCGTTATGCAGGCAGCTTCTTAGACTAGGGTGAAATTGCAATTGCTCACCAACAAACAAACAACTGGTTTCGATTTTTCTGAGGACAAACGAGATCTGTCGTTTTTTGCCGAATGGATTACTTTTTGTAGTAATCTTTGGATAGGTCGTACTCTTGGTTCTTCAGTTTATTTAGTTGCTGTGCAGTTATCACAATGATGCCTTGGAACTCTCTAAATGCGAGTATACTAATATCCCATCTTGCTCCGAAACTACCAAAAGTCCCTGGGAATCCTTTAAGATCTTTCCACATTTCGGCTATCCATTTTCGAGAGAGGGCGGTGAAGCATGGCCATCAAGTTAATCATGCTCACGCTCATCACCACGGACACCAACATCATATCCCGAATTCGTCCAAAAGCAGCAACGAGAGTAAAAAATCTAAAAAGAATCCCTCATTTCTGACACGCATTTTTCTTGCCTCTGGTTTTGCCTTTATTGGATATTCTATTGGTAAACAGATTGCTCTTGCTTCGGTATCTCCTTCGGACCAGGAGCTCACTGTTAGAAACAAGTTTGTGTCTGATACGCCGGAGTATAAATATCTTCACTCACATCCGATGGTCCAGCAATTAAGAAATGACCCTAGGTTTGTAGAATCTCATTATTACGATGCAATTCCTGCATATCATCAAGATGTGATGGTTACCTCTGGTAAATTATCTGGCAGGGGTCTAATTACAGTAGAGCCCCTGGTATTTACGTCGAAGGCGACAGAAATATCGGAGATGGGTCAAGAAATGTACGTGTTCTACCACGTCGGTGACCATATAATGCATCATCAGCGTCAAGATTCCGTCCATACGGGATTATTAGCGACCCTGATGGACGAAGGACTATCTAGGTGCGCGTTCAGCCGGCTGCCAAGTAAATATGGTGTCACAGCTAGCTTAGAACTTGATTATAAAGCACCTTTACCAGCAAACTCATATATCGTGCTACGAGCTGAGAACACTGATGCTAAAGGGCGTAAGTCTTGGGCACGAGGTTCCTTGGAAGTGCTCGAGTCTAGATCTACTCTCCAAAGACATGGCCAAGTAATTGTAGATGGAAACGTCTTGATGATTGAGCCCAAATGGGCCAAGTATGTAGTATGGTTGTTTAATTGATTAAGATTGCATTGAATGTGAGCTGTTTCTTGACTCTACCCCGTTGTCCGGTCAGCCATGGAAATTGGGGTCAGGGGGATACGGCATAACAACATTATTATCGAAATTTTAAAAGCAAGGCAAACAATATTGCTGTGAATATGCCAAGTTCTAGCTTTGAAATGCACTCTGAGAGTCACTAGTAGCCTGATCCGGGATCTGCTGGGCCAGTAGAAAGCCATATTACAGAGTTTAGGGTTTCAAATGCATTGAATGAGGTAGGGAGATTCTCTTTCTCATCCAATTAAGCGGTACTTAGCCTACCTGGTGTATTGCCTAAAATCCGCAATAGTTTAATGGCTAGAATCTCCGCCTGTCACGCGGGAGATCTGGGTTCGATTCCCAGTTGCGGAGCATTATTTTTTTTCATTTTTTTTAGAATATATTTGCGAATTAAATACAAGTCAGTATTTTACGATTGTGTAGAGAATTTTAAGAGAGGCGTCGTTACTAGCCTTCGGCGACTGGGGCGCTGCCCCAGACCCCGTTGTGCTCGCTTCGCGAGCGCTGTGCAGTTCTGATCACTGAGTTCACAGATAATGTGATAGCATCAGGCTCTGCTGAGTTAAGTGTACTATGGCTGGATCTAGTGAAACGCTGTGGTACATCTGTTTACAACGTCAAAGCAAGCAAGCTTTACCGCAGTAATTCTATTTATTTATTAGTTTGAGAAAGTAACATTAACAGTATACCCTGATGTCATTGTCGTAGTCCAAGCTACCATTATACTGCTTATCTCTATGCAGGAATCTACGGAGCAAGATTAGGTTCATTAGAGTATTGGCTATCTGCAGGCCAATGCAAGGGGAAATTCTACACAGGCGTGAAGCCAGAAATTTCCAAGACAACCATAGGTACAATTGGCTAACCAAAATATAGTTCGAGCGAGCTGAAAAAAGATTGATTAGCCTATTTGCACTTAGAGGCTTTAGCAATGTGAGCCACTGACAAGAATATCGTTGCATCATTTTCTTATCAGGAAACTTACTTATCATACCCGTCTTAGTTACTGCAAGCAGGAAGAAGAGCAACATACTGGTTGCTATCTAGCGCTAATCTTACCAGTGCGACAGAGCTTAAAGAGATTGTCAAAACTGTTCCCAGAAGCGTCGAACGTTTAGACCAAGCGGCACTTATATTTAGTACAGCCAAGGTGTCTCAACCCCTCACTATCTAGAAAAAGTACGGGCGCCTCTGTTATATGTAGTAATTATAATTATAATCTAAAACTAAGTCAAGGAGACAGGCTGTCATAGAACTAGGCCGCTTGCTTTGCAAGTAACATCATTACCAGAATCCACGTGTGGTGAAAGAACACAAACCTAAATTTCGAATTTATCCATGATACAGCGATCCATAGCTATATGTTTGTTTACAGCTTCCGTTAGGTCGGAGGAGCTGGAAGCAAAACACAGAAAGCTGCTGATAAAGATATATAATAACAGCAATTGTGGAAGCGTATCATGACCCGAGGCCTATAACTAACTAGCAGGCAGTCTCGACCTCTCTCGCACTACTACCTATGGAGAGAGAGCATCATTGAGTTGCCATATATGCACCTAAGATAAATAGCTCTAGTGACCCATCAAACATGGAATATTAGGCCAACACGGCTGGTAAACCAATGCTGCTCCTTTCTCGCTAAGTAACCTGTTACCCATGCATGAGGCTTAGTATTCTGGGATCTTTTCCCAAAGTAGGTTATTATTATCAATTGATAGTTGTGCGTCTTTTATCAAGCTTTACCGGTTTATCCAGTATTTCATCATTTCGATATTTAGGTTGTTATCTTTCTGAAAAAGTCGGTCAGTTCCGAAACCTTTTTTACCGAGTATGCCCTTCGAGATATAAATCAAATCATTTTTGTGCTGCTTTGCAAACCAGCTTGTTTCGAATTGTAATATAACTGGGTACGAGATCTCTCTATCGATCTGGATCAGTTGCAAGCTGGTATAGTGGTTCGTCGAAGCATTGAGGACTTAAAACAGCACACACAGGGTCTCGTTCAAATCATATCATTACAAACTAAATTGAATCCAACTTTCAGCGGTTACTGTCGTGAGCCGCTATCCTTGCGGGGTTGTCTCACTTTTGAGTCACATCGGCTAATTATAAGATCATTCTACAAACATTGATTTCTTTAGCAACATGGAGAGGGTTCATCAGATTATTGACAAAATCCCCCCACGTTATATTGAGGCATCGATCGAAGTTTCACAATGGGTCACTTCAACTATTTATTATCAGTTAACTGTTCTGTTATATCTATTTTGGTCAGTGCTTAGATACTCTCTTCGGATCGTTGGCAGGGCTCTCCACACTTTATTCATACACCCATTGTTTGTAGCTTGGAATATTTTTGAGTTATTCTACAAGACTGTCGTGCTACCGATATTCTATTTTAGTGTCGTGGCTGGGGTCATGGGTATTGTAGCGGGAATTGTTGTCGGTGGCTGTGCTTTAATAATAGATTCGGTACTACCATCAGGAATCGACAAGAGACGGATTCTCAAATATCCAAACCGCTTACAGCAGCAACAGAATTACAACAAAAGAGGTAATGAGTCAGTCGATGGGGCCATTATCAGGAGATCTCAGAAGTTGCGAAACAGACGAAAGGACCCAGGTTCGACCAGCAACTTCAAGCAAGAGAAATCACGCACAAACATTGAGACTGAGGAAGAGAAGTATCGAAGACTGCAGAAATTAAGAAAGCTACGACAAAAGAGAAACCTAGAAAAAGAAGCATTATTTAAGCAAAATCTGCAGGAATGGGAGGGCGAGACTCAAAGAGAACAAGAGCAGCATATCAATCAGCAGGTCAAAGTGGTACCAAGCGAGCAATTAAGCGAAGAACAAACACGGACTGCCGTCAGTGATGGTAATTACAATACCACTACTAGCGAGGAAGACCGAGATCTTATGTCTCCTAAAAGTTTTTCAGAAAGCTCTGCCAGTAATGATGAGTCTGTAAGTTTAAAGCCAGCCAAAATGGTAGAGACTGGGCCGACAGTCACTGTTCAAGTGAGAAAAACATCCCCCATTCTTAAGACGAGTCAGGCCGATATAGCATCTACAGTTCCCACCACGAGCTCGCATGTAGGAGTAGACAAGGGGTCCAGTCCAGTCAAGCGTAACTTCACACATCAAAAACACCGCTCGACATCTTCGACGTCGAGTATAGAAGGAGGCTGGAAATATGATCCTTTAACGCCGTCGGACAAAAAATCAAAAACTGGATTCTCACTAGAATCGTCTGCCATGCAAGCCGGGCTGGAATCAATTTCACCGCGGAGCACCATGTCCATGCCTGTCACTGTCACTACATCGCTAACCTCAACACCTTCAAATAAAAAGGTCAAGATAGTCAACCCAAAACTAACAGTGTCATTTCCAAAGGACTACTATATCAGCAGCTCAAGTTCACCGGTAACACTAGGGCATTATGAAGACGAAGATGGCTATTTTACTACTCCAACGTACACCTCACCTCCGCGACGATATAGCGGTGACGCTATAACAGAAGAAGAGGAAGAAGATGTCGACGAGGAGGATAAGTGGAATCTTCCTCGCACACCTTCATCTAGCCTTTTTAGCCAGAAAAGGTGGAACAGAGTGGCTGAGAGCGTTTGGAAAGGGGTCAAGGCTACAAAGTCTACCCCCACTGGCTCCAGCCCGAGTTCTCCATCTGCAACTATTTATGACTCCTCGATGAGAGTCCCCTCATATACTTGATTTAGCCGGTCTAATTAAAGTACGTACAGGAAATATATTTATCGCTTGCTAATATAAGTCGGTGGCTCCTCTCGGATAGGTTGTCCTAGAGGAAAGCAGCTCCTACCAGCACGAGAGAAGTGTAGTAGATTCCTGATCTCGCTTGTGATGCAAGTCCTGCGATTGTCTCCTGTAATAAAGCGTGTTCGGCAAAAGTTGGGATTTCGGAAATAGCCACCTGCACTTGCTAGTAACCGGAATCCGAGCACGCCTGCCTCCTTCAAACTCAGCTCTACGCAAGAGGAGATAATAGGCACCTGCAGGTGCTAGAGCGCGGGTATCCTTCCGTACGATCACACTGTGAACGAGCTTCTCCTTCCGACTTCATAAAGAGCAAATTTCTTCCGGAGTGACTGCATGGACAACTCAGGGTCCAGATATCGCAAACGTGCGTGACAATACATATGCAGTCAAGACAATAAACGTTGACACGAACATCAAACGGCATGGTTCTCCGATACGCCAATAAGATTCTATGATCCAAGCACATGGTCTGGCTTTATTCAGGGGGATAATCCGAAACTCATATCAATTTGTAACACGGTGAGACTGATCAGCATAGATTTTCGATGATGACGTGCAACTTTAATCAAATACTCGTACGACAAATCTGCATGATTGTACATAGACAACTTTCTAGCTGAAAGAGAGCCAGGCTAGAAGAATTTTTCCATATCCGTGCTTCGATTCTGTGTAGCTAGTGAAGCATTCTAAGCCAAGTTCACGCCCATAGTTTTAAAGACTGTGCTGTAGATCAGTGACATGACTGCCGACTCTATGCAAAATAAACTGAAGACTGGTCTCTTTTATAATGAATTATACCTGAGTTGAGCCTTACCAATGAGGCTTGGCTTACTGCTCAGTTTTGACCCCTGGTTGGTGTTAATAGCTAACCAGCTTAGGTCGAAAGCTATGCTGGCCGGCTAACAGCTTAGCACAGATGACAGCTTCCACAATGATAGCTTCCAGACAGATTTAATTTCTTTTTGAGAAGAAAAAAAAAAAAAAAAAAAAAAGAAGAACCTGCACAATTTGCGCCAAAGAATCACAGAGGAGGATCCTCGAGCTTGTTCAGAATTCACGTGTCGGTTAATGTCGTATACATATTATCAACATTATTTATTACCACATTTGAATTACAATTGCAAAAAACTTACCTTATATTTCATTTCAAATCACAATCTAATAAAGGTTAACGTGATCTAGACGGCATGATAAGGACTTTCCACTTCTATCTAACTACATAATGTTTCATCTTATGACGATTAATCTCCTACCAGCAGTCTGAATGTCTCAACGGTCAGGTCGTTACCGACAGGGGCACCCTGCAGGAGTCTCTCTTTGCTCAGACCAATAGTCGAGGGATGCCTGTACATGTTACCAGCAGACCCATGTCAGCTCTCGAACAGCTTGACCCGAGTTCATGTTTTCAGGCAAATGTTATTTTCCTGGTGTAGAAATTGATCACCGAGACAAGATAACGAGACTCTATAAATAAAACTCTTGATTACAAATTCTATCATATATTTGTAATCTATCAGAATTTATGACTACCTGTTGACGACTTCACCCCTCTTATCTATCTCCCCCTCTTTCATCCTCCCCTCATTTTCTTCCTCCCCCTCATTTATCTCAAACCCTATTATTCACGCAACTGACTGGAAATGGAAGTTTTAGATCCGACTCTAGTTCTCCGTTGATCGCACTATTAAAGTGGTGCCGTGCATGTGTCTTACTAACGTGTCATCGCAATGACCTGACACTTGGACTTTTTCAGCCCAAGATGTCTTACTTCAGCATTTAGCATCAAGAACCTGAAATATGAGCTCTACCCGGTGAATCGTCAATAAGTTGCAGTAGAAAATAACAATAGAGATGAGACTACATGGGAATAAAAGCAGAATGTTCTTGAAATTATTAAATACTCTATCGAGAATCTAGAAAGCTTCCTAAAAGAAATGCAAACACGATACTCTACTCAAATGTGTGTAAGATTGACCATGCCTGCAGAACTAATGCAGACTGGGAAAAAGAAACGCATATCATCATATTTACACGGTACGGCAGCCAATCGACTTTCCAAAACCTTTCACATTCACCAGCCGATACCTGTGGATTTCCTGATCATCCTTCGACAACACCTATCTGTGCTGTGGTTACATGTGAGGCAGCAGCTCTCTGCCATACGAACAGTGGAGAGGATATCGTAGTTTTCCGAAATTTAGCTGTCTGGTGATGGCGGAATAAAAAGTATATATATTTGGCAACAGTCGTCGCACTACAATTTTTTTTTGATTAAGCAAGTTCAAAGGGAATCCTATACACTTGATACAATGAGTTTCGTGTCTGACTGGCTTGATAAAATTTCAGCTGAGATCTGTCTGCCTGGATCTCAGAAGGCTCAAGAAGAGACCTTTGATGAGTATTCACGTGAACTAGACGATCCAGCTGACAAGCCTCGTCTCGGAAAGTACTGGACTATTATCACTGCCGGTGCTGGTTTGTTTTCTGATGGTTATGTTAATAACTCCATTGGTACTGCTGGTACATGTTTAGCTCTCTTGTACCCCAAGGAGTATAAGAACTCCCCTGCTCAAGGTAATGTTGCTTCTATTGCCTTCGTTGGTACCGTCGTGGGTCAGCTATCTTTTGGATGGATCGTCGACCACTACTCTCGTAAATTTGGTATGCTTCTTGGTACTGTAATTTTGATGCTTTTCACTGTCCTTGCTGCTGGTTCTTGGGGTGCCCACGGTTCCATCTATGGTATGCTTGCTGCTCTTACTGCCTACAGATTTTTCCTAGGTATCGGTATTGGCTCAGAATATCCTGCTGGTTCTGTTGCTTGTGCCGAGGCTACAATGCACCTGAGTAAGGGTCATCGTAACAGATGGTTTGTGTGGTTCACCAACTTCATGATTGATTTTGGATTCGTGGTATCTGCATTTGTTCCTTTAGTGTTACTATGGATTTTTGGCATGCACCACCTCAATGCCGTTTGGCGTCTCACCATTGGTTTGGGTGTTTTCCCACCAATTTCCCTCTTTTTCTTGCGTCTCAGATACAAGGAGGATAAAAGATTTACTAAGAACAATTTCAAGAAAACAGGCGTTCCTTATTGGTTGATCATAAAGTTCTACTGGCGTAGATTGTTCGTTGTTTCTTTGATTTGGTTCATCTATGATTTCTCAAGTTACTCTTTCGGAATCTTTTCATCTACAATTTTGAACGGTCTCATTCCTGATGGCAATCTTTACAAGACTTTTGGTTGGAACGTTGTCTTTAACTTGTTCTATATTCCTGGTGCCTTTTTAGGTGCTATTGCAGCTGATTATCTTGGACCCCGTCTCACTTTGGCTACAGGTGTTGGTCTTCAGGGTGTCATCGGTTTCGCTATGGCTGGCACATATGCCAGTCTTTCTAAGCACATTGCTGGTTTCACAGTTGTTTTCGGTATTTTTACTGCTCTCGGTGAGTTTGGACCTGGTGATAATATTGGTCTTATTTGTTCTAAAACTTCTTCCACAGCCATTCGTGGCCAGTACTACGGTCTCGCCGCTGCCATTGGTAAGATTGGTGCTTTTGTTGGTACCAAGGTATTCCCAATTATCTTAAACCATAACCCCAGTGCGCCTTTCTATATTTCTTCCGCTCTCTGTATCTTCTCGGCTGTTCTCGCATTGTTTTTCTTGCCCGCTTTGACTCAAGACTCGATTCAGGAAGAAGATATTAGATTTAAAGAGTATCTCTCGGCTAGTGGCTTCGATATGAGCAGATTGGGCGAAACAATTGAGTCCGACATGTCTCCTGAAATGTATCCTATCGATCCTGTTGAGTACGAGAAAAAGTCTACCGTAAAAACCCATGCTATTTAAAAGCATGTTTATAGGTCTGTTTTGCTGCTTTTGCTTTTGTAATACTATCCGCTGACATAATGTAATTGTTAATTTAAATATAATATTTAATAAGTGCACCTACTCTAATTGTAATGTATTATAGCGTAAAAATTGTTGCGTTTGATGGCTCTCGACGTCGCTGTTCTGGATATTCTCATTTCTGTAGTACAATCTTTTACACCACTTGTAAGTCTCTGAACCAGCTAGGAACACTAGTAGGCCCGCAATTCCTACTGCCCATTCCCATCCAATCGGACTGTGCTGAAACACTTTTCTGTTAATGACCGGAATGTAGATAATTGGCACAACAGAGAAAAATCCGATGATAACAGACCAAAACAGCATCTGATTTTCCCAAAGTGTGCCTCCCAGTTCATATAACATGAGCTTGATTGATTTCAGGACGCCTATACCTTGATTTTTATTGTTGAAGATATCAGGGTTCATGAGAAACAGGGATTTACGAGAGTCTATGACTTCCCACGCCAAAATTAGTAAACACCATGTCATCTGGATAAATGCCGTGGATCTTCCCCTAAATACATATTGGCATACTTCGTCATAACGTTCGTTACAACCATGGCCTAGTTCGCCTTTACCTACCCCGTAAACGATGCCAATAAAGCTGACCATGCAAATTATTGCTAACAGGAGTCCATATACAAGCATATCCACGATTACTTCCCAAGTAAATATGGCAGCTTTTGGATCCTTAGGCTTTTTATTCATTATTCCAACTTCTGCTTTTTGGATGCCTAAGCCCATGGCGGGAAATGACGAAGTGATCATGATAATCCACAAAACCTCCACAGGTGACAAAGGGAAAACAGAAAACCTCTCGGTATCTTTGAAAGCCAAGCCTGCCACGAGGAATAATGCTTGAGAGATATTTCCCGCTAGAAGGTGAAGAGTAAATTTTTGAATGTTTTCAGCCATTCGCCGACCCTCCTCCACGGCAGCGAGAATGGAGGCAAAATTGTCGTCACTAAGAATAATATCAGAAGCATCCTTCGCTACATCGCTTCCAACAAGTCCCATAGCAATACCAACATCCGCCTTCTTCAAGCTTGGAGAATCATTAACACCATCTCCTGACATTGCCGCAAAAGCTTTCCTGCGATGAAGAGCTTCGATCATGCGAACTTTAGTCTGGGGAGCACATCTGGCAATCACTAAAGGCAGGATCGGGAGGCGATCTATCTCATCATCGGATAGTGCATCAAAATCTGGGGCTGCGAATACCATGGACTTAACCACACTGGGAGCATACTCATGGAGGTCTGGTGGTAAGATCCCTACTTCTTTAGCTATTGCAGTTGCTGTAGTCGGGTGGTCTCCTGTAAGCATATGAACGTTGATACCAGCAATATGGCATTTGAGGACTGCTTCAGCTGTTTCTTCGCGAGGTGGGTCGTAGATTCCAACTAGTCCAAGGAAGATCAGATCTTGTTCTACTTCTATTCTTTCTACTTCGTTCCATGATTTTTTACCTGTCATGATACTAGCTGGTGGCTGACGCCTTGCAAACGCTAGGACACGTAGCCCTTGATGGGCAAAAGCATCAACCTGTGAGAATACCTTGCTATGTTGTTCTTTGTCAAAAGGTTCTATTTCACCATTCTGGCCATACCAACGTGAGCAAATTCCAAGAATTCTCTCCACTGCGCCTTTGGTAAAAATATGGATCGACCCTTTCTCTGTATCTTCATATATCGAAGACATCCTTTTTATAGACGAATCAAATGGGTACTCATTGAGAAACTTATATCTCGGATTCTCTCCATCGATGAGCATACTCCTATTGTATCCAAACCTCGTGACAAATATTTGAACTGCGATCTCTGTCGGATCGCCATTTGATTTCCACACAGTAGATCCTGATGATGTCTCTTTGCGAACGTTAGCGATATTCACCAAAGCGGCAGTTGTCATCCATTCTAAAAATAAGTCGGAGTCGGGGATATCAGTTTTCTCAGAGCCGTCTTTATCGCAGCTGAATTCAACGGATCCTGTTTCAGGATTAGAGGAGTCGGCATTGGAGACATGATAATAACCCAAGCTTGGAATCCAAATCTTTTTTAATATCATTTTTCCCTGGGTCAAGGTACCCGTCTTGTCCGAGCAAATGTCATTAACTGCACCTAGAGATTCCAAAGAATCCAGCTTGCGGACTATCACGTTTCTTTGAGCCATTGTTTTAGTTCCCATGGCCATGGTGATTGTCAATACTACCACTAACGAGGCGGGAATCATAGCTATGGCCAGCACAATGGCATAAACGGCAACTTCGCGAGTTACCGTAAATTTTTGCGCGGCCATCGCAATAATAGCCAAAATTACAGCGATGCCAAACAAAAATATTGATAGCTTAGCTAGTAGCCTGTGAAGTGGCGTACCGTGGTTGGTACCTAAAAATGCTTCTACAATGTCTTTTATTGAACCTAGGAATGCTTTAATATAATCACGGCGTTTAGCATTTCCCTCTTCATCTCTCTTTACTTTACGAATCTTGCTTTTCTCACTTCGAAGAGACATTGCAATCATACCTATTTCTGTATCCATACCGGTAGATGTAACAATTGCTGTACCTCGACCCTTCGTCACGACCGAGGAAGAGAATAACATGTTTTGTCTATCGCCAACTGGAGAGTTTCTCGGAAATGTTATATCGTTTATTTTTGTAACAGGGAGAGATTCGCCTGTCAGGAGCGCTTCGTCAGTTTCCAAATTCATACAACTGACAACTCTGCAATCAGCAGGCACAGTATCGCCAACCTTAACAATGACAATATCACCCGGAACAAGACCAATAGATGGAACTGTATCATCAAGTCCTTCTCTAATTGCATGAGCAGTTGGTGAAGAAAGTGATTTTAATGACTGCATGGTCTTTTCAGCCTTAAACTCTTGAATGAAGCCAACTGTGACATTGATGAAAAATACGGCAGCGATTACTCCTCCAGCTATGTAGTCTTTGATAGAAAATGAAATAGCCATGGAGATTAGAAGAACCAAAACCATGGCATTGCAAGCCTGGCGGAGGAAAATTTCCCAAAATGGGATGCCTTTGCCCTCATCAATTGTATTAGGACCATGTGTTGAGTTTCTTAGCGATGCTTCAGCTTCTGTAAGCCCACTATCGACATCTGTAATAAGGGCTGTTGCTACCTCGCCAACTGACAATGTCCAAGGAGCAAACGAATCTGGGCTATCCGACACATGTGAAGATGATCTACCTTTAACGGTATTAGCAGTTAAAGATGAGGATGCTGTCCTTGCAGATGTCCAAGTACTCGAAAACTTTTTATCCAGAGGAATCATTTTTACATTTGTAGAAAAACCTTATCATCCTAAGAGAGACACAAAGGGGTATATATAGATAGAGTCCCGGAAAGATAGTCACATTACGGGATTAAATGTCGAGGCTTGTCTCTCTTTGATCTTGGCATCACGGACCTCAACAGGTGCAAGATAGGAAGTAATCTAGCCGATCTTGAAAAGATGCCAAGACCCTGCATTGGCATCGGCCTATCCACTATAAATTGACATAATCGTGCATAAACGGTGGAGGCAGTGCAGAGATGGCAGTCAGTAGAGCCCATTATTTTCTGCTCAAAGTATATTTAAAAGTACACACTACCAAGGTTGTGCGCTCGTTTTTTTAAGCAAATGAGCCTATAACATGATAGATTTTGGCCTCTGAAACTCAGTTTCCTCGTATATAGCTAGATATAGAGCTAGATATAGTGTTATCGAACAGGAACACTCTGTTCGTGCCAAGATTCTATTTATCCAGTGAGCTTCGCAAGAATACAAACGTTTTGTGTAAGTGTTCTTGGCTTGCCGATTCCTAATTCTGATGTACTGCCCTTCACAATAGCGATATCACCTGTTGTCGCGTATTGTCGGTTCGAGGCATGTCCAGCAGCCGCAAGATTGGGAAGTTTATAGAGTCCAGTGACCTATGCATTTAGTGTCATGTGTATTATAGATCTGTAAGTTCTTATTTTAAGTATATTATAACTGATGGAATGTTTATATTCAGGATTGTGAAGGCAGTTTCAAGATCCTCAGAAGAATATCGGCAGAATGGCCGCAAGAGTGATTCTGGGGGCTATTCTGACGCTCTAGCGGGTAATAATTGCTAATAGAGTTTGACTATCAGTTTATCTCACTTTGCAGTGAATGCTAACATGGAGAACCATTCAGCCTTGGTATATGGCAGGGCTTTATTTCCCCTTCTTTTTGTTCCTTCTCGATACGGGGCACCTTAGAAATTTCTGCTTGACGGTCTCGACACACCTACCTGCACAGCTTCATTGTTTATGCGGGTCATTCTGTTATCTGTTCTAGAAGATACTCGATAGTGCTGGTCTATGTACAAAGACGCAGGGCCAGGGTAAGGTCTATACCTATTGTTGCTATATAAAGAAGGTCTGGGAACATGGATTTCAACTTAAATCTTAAGTTTTGACAACGTGAACAAGTCAAGTCAATATGGTTAAAGAGACCAAACTATACGACCTTTTAGGGGTATCAACCAATGCTGCGGAGGGTGATTTGAAGAAAGGTTATAAGAAAGCAGCGTTGAAATATCATCCCGACAAGCCAACAGGTGATACTGAGAAGTTTAAGGAAATATCAGAAGCTTTTGATATCCTTTCAAATCCAGACAAACGAAAATTATATGATGCCTATGGTCTGGAAGCAGCTCGCCGTGGTGGTGTAATGCCAGAGCCTCCTAGTGGAGAAGATGGTGCTGCCAATGGACAATATGGTGGAGGCTTTCCAGGATTTGGAGGCGGTGCCGGGGGTCCAGGTGGACAAGGTGGACCATTCATGTTTAGTTCAAAATCTGGAGGTGGTCAACCGTCGTTTACGTTTAGTACTAATGGCGGCGGCGGTGGTTATACACCGTTCTCTTCTAATGATGCATTTAATATCTTCCAAAATTTCTCTAGTTCAGGTGGATTTGAGGGAGAAGACGATATATTCAACATTCTAGGTGGCGGCGGACGAGGGCGTAATCCCTTTGGTGGAATGAACTCGGCTAGATCAACAGTATCTCCGGATAGAAAGCATGAGCCATTAAGCATAGAACTTGCAGTCAGTCTAGAGGACCTTGCTAAAGGCACTTCCAAAAAAATGAAAGTCAAACGACGAAACGTTGGCCAAATGGAAGAAAAGATCCTTACAGTAGAAATTAAGCCAGGCTGGAAAGCAGGTACTAAGGTAACTTTCCCAAAATCAGGCGAGGTGTTTGCAGACGGATCAACTCAAGATGTTATCTTTGTTATTAAAGAGAAACCTAATTCAAGGTTCACCAGAATCGACAATGATTTAGAAATCACTTTAGAATTGAGTCTGAAAGAAGCCTTAACGGGATTTTCCAAGATTGTTGAGACTATTGATGGCAAAAGAATTAAAGTTGAAAACAAAAGACCGATTTCGCCAGGCCATGTTATCAAATATCCAGGTCGAGGAATGCCTATTTCGAAGTCTCCTGGTGGTCATGGCGATCTACTAATTAAGGTCAAAGTAACTTTCCCCTCAGAGCTGACTGAAGGACAACGTAAAGCCATAGAGGAAAACTTCTAAGGCATAGATGTATAGGCGGCAGGTTCCCGCTGAACAGCGTACATAGCATGTAACTTAATTTTGATAATATCTTTTTTAACATTGATCGAGCTCAGCAAGCCATGTGACTGGGGTGGAGCCCCAGCTGCCAAGGCAAAATTAGAGCCTCTATACAAGTGCAATAGAATACTTTAAAATACAGGGAAACAATAAAAAATATAGACAATATATAACATCCAATACGCCAGGTGGAAAATTCTACTCCTTGCTGGACTTCTTCTTTTTCTTCTTCTTTTCAGGCTCGTCATCTTCGTCCGCCTTCCTCTTTTTATCTTTCTTTTCTTTCTTCTCCTTTTTCTCCTTCTTTTCCTTCTTTTTAGGAGTCTCTTCTTCCTCCTCAGTGGGAACAGCAGCTGGGGTGGATGATACTGAAACCTCTTCGATTAATGGTTTTGATGGAGTAGCAGGGGTAGCAATGGCTGGGGCACTCTCAGAAATACCGTTGGCAGCATCACCACGGAAGTCGACATAAGCAGACTTCCAAGCTTCAGGAGTGTCGTCAGTAACACGACCAAACTTATCAAGCTTGCCATCTGCCTTGAGTTGCTTCTTCTTTTGAGCAACAGGACCCAAACCCCATCTTCTTGGGTAAGTATCTCTCTCCATAATACATCTCTTAATCTTAGCAACAATGCCGTGATCGCAGGTAGAAAGATCTACAGTGGACATTTGAGCAATACCGAGGGCAATAGCTTCACCCTTAGTAGTAATAAGTACAACCTCGTCGTTGAGTTCAATGCCTTCTTCATATCTCAACAAACCAGGAATCATAAGCTTAGCACCATAACAGACTGAATTGACTGCGGAATCCTTAACAACGACTCTCTTGTAGCCTAATAAAAGAGACTCCAAAGGTCTAATGCATCTTCTAAGGTATGATTCATCCTTGGTATTATCGTACACCCATTGGGCGTCCAAAATATCGTGTAAGGTCACAATGTTGTCCATTTCAGAAAGAGCTCCAGAACGAACACGACGTAGCTCTTGCATGTGGCCACCAACACCCAAGAGCATACCTAAGTGGACACATAAAGTTCTCATATAAGTACCAGCTTCACAACTGGCCCAGAAAACACCCAAGTGACGGTCATTATCAAACTCAATGAGTTTGGAATCATAGATAGTACGAACACGAAGTTGTCTCTTGACAGCAGAGATAAGAGGAGGTCTTTGGAACAAAGCGCCAGTCAAGTTTTCAATAGCACGGCCCAAATCCTTTTCATCGTCAAGAGCATCGTGCAATCTAACAATACAAACATACTCTTTACCAGCACCTTGCTGAGACTTAACCAAACGGGTGGCTCTATCGATACAAACGATAAGAGATCCAGTGACCTTGGGATCTAAAGTACCAGAGTGACCAGTCTTCTCCACTCTCAAGATTCTCTTAACCCAAGCAACAACTTCGTGCGAACTGGGGTTACTAGGCTTGTCCAAGTTAATAACACCTGAAGAAATATAACTCTTTAAATCTCTCTTGAGAGGAGAACATCCTGCTGGGATCGGGGTATAGTGTCCAGAACGGACCAAGAGCTTGTCGTAGTTCTTCAACAACAAGGGCCAAGTCGAAGTGTCGGTCGAGGCTTTTGAGTTTTCGGGCTTAATCGAAAACTCGGTCGATTCTTGCATTTTCACGTCTCCGTCTGACATCTTGAGATCGGTTCTCTTTACTTGCAAATGTCGAACTACACAAGATAAAGCAGAAGCAGCTCAGGATTTTTCTCACTCACCAGAGTTTCGATTTTTTTTTCACGCTCGTGATAAAAATCTTTTTCTGTATATATACCCTAGCCCAAACCATCTCGAGCTGCTATGTTGATCGGACCCTGCTTGCGGCGCGCAGCGCTGCTGCTCGGGAAGCGAGCCCTAGGGGTCTGGGGCAGAGCCCTGACCACTGAGGGCATAATACCTGAAGATACACCAGTCTCCGGCGGCTGGGGCGCTGCCCCAGACCCCGTAGTGCTCGCTTCGCGAGCTATAAGGCGGGGTTTATGTGACTTAAAGTTACGTTCAGTAATATTGTACATTTCAGGTCGAAGGGACGCCAGAAAGTTGGGCGACGGAACCAATCTTGTTTGCCAGTGCTCGTTTCATAAATTGCTCGCGTGCTAGTGATCTTGTGTGCTTGAGGTATGTGTCGAGCTTGACCCGTCCATGGTCGAGAGCTTTGTCGAGAATATAGAGAGTGTCGTCAATAGCGAGATCTTCACTTACAATGTCGTAAAGTTGGTTGAAAACGATATTTTCGGCACAGATAACATCATCTATTTTAGGATCTGGTCTAGACTTAGCTTCTTGAGCCACTCGTTTGGCTTGCTCAATACGCTCTCGGATTACAGGCTCGTTGAGTTTGGACGCAGATATGATGTGGTCAAGCTCGCGATTTTCGTTGGTGATAGCGTTTTCAAACCAGTTTAGAAGCTCTTTCGTTTGGAGAAGAGCTTGTTCATCGGTTTCTATTTCTGGTTTGAGAATTCTGTCGACAGTACCATTCAGCTGGTTACTGAGATGCTGTAATGCAGCTAATTTTTCGGGGTTTGGCGGCTTAGCAGGGAGTGCTGCCGTTATCTCAGAGTTGGATGATGCTGATACTGGTGGTGGTGTAGAAGGGGGATCAATTGCTGAATCCATTATGTCGACTACAGGCTTAGGAACTGGGTGTCCCTGTCCGAGTGAGGGTGGTGGAGGTGAGCCATAAGCTGATTGGATTTGATGGGGAACAGGACCATATACTTGAGAATATTGGTTCGCATAACCTGGTTTCTGCGGTTGTGGTGCTGTATGTGCGTGTTGTAGAGGCTGTTGCTGGGGATGGTGTATTTGCTGCTGTTGATATTGGGAGGAGTCTGTGGCCGTGTGATATGGGAATGATGATAATGATGATGGAGGCGGTGGTGGTGGGGGTGGTTGTGCAAGATGTGAGGGGCCCTGGAATGCATTTGTGTTGGAGTGATGTTGCAGTTGTGCAGAGTGTATAGAACTCGGGCTGGCTGGAGACTGATAGCCAGGTGATGGTCCCCCAGTATGTTCTGTCCTTATCGGGTGAGGGGGAAGAGAAGGTGGTGGTATCTGATGATGGTACTGACCCGATTGAGAGGGATGTGGTGGTAGAGCAGGTGGGAATGTTTGTGTATGTTGTGGGGGATGGGGAGGAAGCATTGGTGGCGGAGGTCGTTGAGACGGGTCGGACGAGACCTGCGAGGGTGGCGTGGCATAAACTGGTGGTTCTTTTGAAAATGCTTCGCTCAGTACCTTTGCAAATCCTACCAGTGAGCTGGTAGCAATGTTGTCAGTCCAATATGTCAAGTATGGATGATAGCATCGCCCATTTGTATCAACATAATTTCCGGGGTGAATTATCATCGAAGGAGTGGGCCTCACAAATGCAAAAGGAGCCGAATTAGGATAAGATTTCGGAACCCAGATCTCAATTGGGATTCTGTAGACAGTATTAGCAAATAGCGTAGGTAGATTACCGTGCAGGCAGAGAAGCAGTTCAGGCCTCCCAGTTTCGTCTGTATACACATTGGTTCTAGGCCTCAAGGTTGGGTATTCAACCAATATTTGCGAGGCATGGCTGTAAGTTCTATTGGGATCCTTATATTCCTGGATAATGTTAGATCAGCCAGTATAATGAATGATACTGAAGTTATTGAGCCTAATCTCTAGAGTTCAGGGTTATATTATTGTAGTATTACTTACAGGTGTCAAAACCCGATAGAGCCACTCCAAAAGCTCTCGTGGAAGTTGCACAGACGGATTCGGCGGTGCCTGCCCATTTTGTGTATTCATGTTCCCTGCTCTATAACAATCAGAGCTGACAATCTACTGACTTCACCGCCCGGTACGTACTTATTGGTGCTACTGGGACTAAGATGGACGCAGTTACCCATTGGCATAGCCGCATGAGACTGGCTGCCTTAGGTCGACCCCTGGCCAACGCTTGTCTGCTGAGAGATTCCAATCTCCAATCACCATTTTCCAATCACTACTCCAACTACACTACTCCAATTAAAAACAAATACATTCAAAGCGGCACATATATCTACAAAATTATAATATATTGTTCCCAGCTTGTCACACTATGGCCAGATACTTTGGTAGAAAGATCCTTGGACCCTGCATGCAACAGCTGCCAGGCGTATAACTATAATTAAGAGCCTGCCTTCAGCAGCACCTGCTTCGCACCTGACCCATTGCCTACTCTACTCCGATCCAGTCGGCCCTCGTCTACAGGTCTATCAGCTCCGCGAAGCGGAGTACAACGGGGTCTGGGGAGCGCCCCAGCCGTCTGAGGCTCGGCGACTCGTGTGCTAGCGGCTATAGAAGCACGTTGCCGGCCACCAATTATATGCGCGACGGCGGGCAGACTTACCCTGTTGCGCACCAGTAGCTTGTTAGGGGGACGAATTGACAGAGGTTCTTAGTTCATCGACATTCCCATTCTTTCTTGTTCATTATATTCACTACGCTTCGTCTGTATTCAGGCTCATTTACACTATAGCAGTCTTTTTGGCAGTTGAGAGGCATCGATAATAGGCTCAACTTGCGAAACTCTGTTTGGCAGAGTCACTAAAAGAAGTCAGATAAGGAGCTACCGAGCCGGTGGGGTTTGACTCTTGCGATCCATTACATTATAGATACAGGTCTTTACACCGAGAAGAAACGATATTGCATAGCAATTGACAAGTTAAATAGAATATGAGTGGGTAAGTGTTATCTTAGCACCATGGTATACAGAACAGAGTCGAAACTCAGACAGAATGCCGCAAAGGGCATTTGAATGCTGAAAGAAGAGTTATAACTTTAGAACCTAAACTAACTCCAAAACAGCTGGTCAGTTGTATTAGTTTTGATATTGGTGGCTGGTGCCTCGACGGCAGCATGGGTATTTGCCCCCAAGGGAGATAGCACTACAGTGTGGAGGAGTTGTATTATTCTCACTTTGTCTATGTGCTACATTATGTGGGCTATTACGTACTTAGCACAACTACATCCACTGGTTGCGCCAAAACGGTCAGACCTGCGACCGGAATTTGCTGAGTGATTTGACTGTGGTTGCGTGATATGGTTCTCTGGTGAAAAGCGATCGATCGGTTTTGAGAAGCAATGCAAATATGCAGCCAGTCAGACATTTCCCGTATAATTACGAACTATTTAAAAAGTCTTCTCTCCACCTGTATCTCCAGTTACATAACTTGAATCCATTAATGCCAAATCATGCAGAGCCAAGTCAAGCATTAGTCCAAAAAGAAACCAGTGTTAACGAAAGATGCATGTATGAATAATATTATAAGTAGCGCCATATCGAGCCTCCACCCTGCCCCTCTCCTCTTGCAGTACCTAGGAGATATTTTTATTAGTTTGATTATTTTAATTTAGTCCCAACACATATACAAAAAGAAGCGGTGGCCCTAGTAGGTTCCTCAGAGCTACCGTCCATATGCCACGGGATAGAGTGCCAGAGTAAGGAATGGAGTGAAACTAGCTATAGATAGAATGATGTCGCTGCGTGAATTCTAACTTCACGAAGCGCTCACGTACATGTCAGTGTTCCAGCCTTTTTTGAGTTGACAGGACAAACGGTAATTTCCACATTATAGTCAGTCCACCCTCTAAAGAGCATAGATCTTCAGCGGCCACCCGCAAATATGCATACCAATGCGACTCTGTCAACCTACAGGTCAACGGTTCGTTAAAGCGGCAGCAGGAGGCAGCTCTAAAGCGGGGTCACCCTCGCAATGGAGTGCTGCTGCTGTTGTGTCTGTTCCAACAGCCGAAAGCTGCCCATCACAACTCTACAACTCTACTATAGCCTGATATATAGGATATACAGACCATATATCAGTTGGTTCCCTATGGCAGCCAACTCATGCTCGCAAAGCCAGCACCACGGGGTCTGGGGCAGAGTCCCAGCTGCCGGAGGCAGCGAAACGAACCAACAGCGACACATTTGAAGCTGTATGTATTCTAGATTTGTTTTCGATTAAATATTTAGCCTCTAGCTACCAAGACGGTGGCCCTTCCCCTGGAACAAGGTCGTGGAAGAAAAACGTCCTCTGGCTGAAGACGGCGATTGTCTGGCAGTAGAAGCTGCGGACGGTCGATGATTGAACGTAGTGCCAAAGTTACGTCCTGAAGAGTCGTCGCCAGCAGCCGCTTTTGCCAGTGGCTTTCCAGGCACCTTTCGAATCAGCCATTGGGGAGTTTTCAGAAGCTGCTGGCCACCGGCAAGAGGCAAAAGAGTATTAAAAAATAAAAAGCAGTGAGCAGACAAATATCCTACACCCACTTGTAAGGCAGCCTGTTGTCCTTCCAGAATCAATTCCAACAAGAGCATCAAGATGGGAAGATACACTGCTTTGATAGACAGGAAGTAGACTCTGACTTTCTCCTCAACATGATCCTGCGCCCAGGTATAAGTAAACGCCATCACCAGAGCCGGTAGAAACGCGTAGCCATTCAGATACACATTAGCTCCCTATAAGACGGTTAGCCTCCTTGTACCATCTACACATCACTAACATCGACGCGTCATGGTTCTGCACCTTATGACAGTCCCAGAAACGACTCGAGCGAAGCGAGAGGAGCCACAGGGTCTGGGGCAGAGCCCCAGCCGCCGGAGGCAGAACTCAGACACATCAAACAGTCGCAGTCGCAGTCGACAAAATATGTAGAGAGTGCAACCGCCCAGACAACAGACCATTGCGGTTGACTGGAACAGTGAGCTGTCACACATTCTCACGATCCGCAGAACCATCCCAGTGAAGTATCAAATCATAGGGACGTTTCCACAGCTTGATCTTCTCCATAACCAGAACCCATAAACCTATGGAGCATAAAGGAATTGGGGCAGAAACAGGAGAGTTGGTTATATACATGATTGAAGCTGTTCAGGGTCGTATCCACGTCCGGAGCAGTTAACTCTCAACTTACCAGGATGAAAAGAGCATTGAAAAGAACAAAGAACAGATAATCTGCCGTGCTCGATGCAAACTTATTTTCTTCTAGTTTGAGACTGTATGAGTATACTGATAGGAAACGTGTGTTAGAACTGTGAAACAGAGGCTTAGAGCTGTCGATGCTATTTGTTGCGGCTACCAGAGGGTTCCGGCAATGCTCAAGCATGCCATCAGACGAGGATACGAGTCGAGTTCACCTCTACTCGACTCCCCATACAAGTCTCATGGCCATTCTTGAGCATTCCCAGATCGTCTGGAGCCTGAGAGCAACGCGACTAAGAGCAGACATAGATATCACCAACCAGACAGTGTGAAACATATTTGACAAACAAACTGTTTGTGATAACATGATTCATAACTGTCCAGCACCTATACAACTATAAATAGTCATTGATGTCACTAAGATAATAGAGAAGAGAAAAGTAGAAAAACAGAACTCTTCTCAGATCCTACTGCACCCTATTTATACTCGCAAAATTTTGGTTGGTAACATCTACGCTGCTCATCCCACCCATTGCCTATCCCTGCCCTGCATGCATTGTGTTATACTTACAAGAATGAATCTCCATAGCTCTTTTCAAGGGATGCCCCAACCCTATCACAAATGCTGATACTGACGAGTAGTTAGTATGGTTGAATGAAGATGGTGAATTTGAACTGCTTCCTGTAGCTGGAGTCTGTCTCGTAAACTAGATACTGGAGCCGAGTTTCAGCAGAAACAAGCAAGCCACCACCAAGCCACCACAGATCCCTCGGCTAGAAGATAAAGTACTTACTCGGTCGCCATATCTCGAAATGGAATATTGACAGCTGCCAAACATTTAAAAAGTAGAGTGGACTCACAAGCCCGGTCGCAGTAGCAATATATACCACGATTGAGCTCAGAACGAGCGTTCTCGTCAGTGGTGGGATTTGGAGAAAGAACCTACTCTGTTAGTATATAAACAACCAGCTGCAAAGCCCACCGTGCGACAAAACTGATTAGACTATCCAGCGAATGAGATAAATAACCCATTCATCTGCCAGATTTCATACACACCAGTGCCTAATGAGACCATACAGATATACATGGTTACACCTTGCCACATAGTCCAGCCGGTTTAGCAGGCCAAAGACACACACTGCGTCCACAATCCACTTACTCCTGAAGGTCGTTGGTCATTGCAAGTCCGAGAGTAGAAACCTTGAGCTATTGCAAAGCTACTGTTTTTCTATAATGCAATGGGCACCTCAAGTCCTGTAGATAAAATACGACGATAATGGATGCTGGAGAGAAGTAAGTGCAAATACTGGAAAGTCCGCTAACGAAATTACCACGCTTCGATAACCGTGCAAGCGATCCTGATTAGATAAGATGGCATTTATGTGCGGCGTATGCGGCGTGAAGAACCTACTACTAACTACTACCAACGGCTGGAGGGGTTCTGTCCCAGGCCCTGTAGCTTTCTGCCCTTTATTAGCTTGGCTTGTCAGACCACTGTATAGGACTGATGAAGCAGTTGCCTAACGTAGAACCTCGAGCAAAGCGAGCTATGGGGTTTGGGGCGGAGCTGGGACAGAGCGCCAGCCAGGAGGCAGGTCCAAGCCCAGTGCATTACAGGTGCAGCTTTCATATGCGCAGGAGAAACTACAGGCCGTCAAAGCAGAGATGACCTGGTGAGCGTGGAACGAGGTTCAAAGTTTGAGGATAGAGATAATCGATAGAGGGTCTTTTACTAAAGTTGTATGGACAGTTCTATTTTGTGTCTATTATTTGTTGCCGAGGTTTGGCGGATACCGAGTTGAGAATAATAACGTGACCTGGTCCGCGCGGTACAGGCACGGTCCACTGAGATCTGGTCAGAAATAGAGCTCATCTTCAGAATTAACACAGGGCCTCAGTGGGAGAACCTCTGTTTTTGTGAATCGTGGGAGAGAAGTTGTTACTGGAGAGAAGTGGTAGGGTTTGAAGAGGTTTATTAGACGTATCGAACTAAGGCTGACGGGTCAGGGGCCATTTTGAGATATCGTCATAGAAGGACACTTAGTCAGAAGACCAGAAGACCGCTCGAGGTATACACAAGCCTCGGAAATGGAGGCTTTAGATGGATATTTGGCACATATTAGAAGACCCTTGTCAAGCTTGTTCCAGAGAGACGGGGATGGTGCTGATATTAACGCTGGCGACAATGTGAAGTCTGTAGTTGATAATTCAGCTTCAAAAACGTCTGATGAGAGCGATGACCGAACAGCTGTCGCTGGAAATCCGTCTGACGAGAGTACATATCAATCAAATCCTAAAGCAAAAGAAAAGGTAACTGCATCGAAGAAGAAAAAGAAGAAAAATGGCAAATCACGACCAGTTAGTGGGTCTGCTATTGATAGTGAGAGTGAAAGTGAGGAAGATGAAATGGACTTGATTGGGAGATTCTCTTTTGCACCTTTCTTCTCTTCAAGTGGTACGAGTGGGAGCTCCAATAATCGTGGTAGTGGGAGTACGTCGTATGGATTTATGTCTTTGGAACACTATCACTGGCTTATTCAGCAGTATCTGGCACCACATGGTGAGCCTAGTGGCATTATAGTTGCTAAAGAACCAGAAGTGCCTCCACCTATTGATCATGTGGGCTTTGAAGATACTGTGAATCCAGGTCAAACTGGCGCTGCTACGTCATACGGGGCAAGATCGTTCTTGGGTAATTTACTAGCCTCCAGATCCAGTAGCGCACCTGTCAATGCTACCAACAGTGCAAGTAACAGTGCAGAAGAGGATACTGAGAAAAGGAAACAAAGGAAGAGCCGTAAACGCAGGCTATTATTAAGACAGAGGCGGCTCAGTCGACATAAAAGCATGAATAATACTCGCAACGGGCCGACCGATGGTTCTTTAGGAGAACCATCCACTACTTTTTTGAGTGAGAAGGAGCTGCGACTCAGGATTCTAGAAATAAAAGAAATGAAGCTCACTGACAGAGAACGAGATAGACTGGTTCAAACTCTAATGACTGAAAATTACTATCGAATAAAAGGGTTAAAGGTCGAAGGAGCAGAGAGTGATAGTGAGGCCGTAAGTGGGTTTAGACATCTGAAGATCAATGATGTTGATGGAGGTCTAGATGACAACGACAATGATGATAATAACGATTATGACGATGAAGACGATGTTGGTGGAGAGGAAGGGGATGATGATGATGACGACTATGATGATGACGAGGATGAAGATATCTCGTTATCTGTGATAACTGCAAAAGATAAAGAGCCGACATACACGGATGATAGCCACGAAGTGCTTGGATGTGAGCACTATCAACGAGGTTGTAAACTCCAGTGTTCGACATGTGATGGCTGGTACACCTGTCGCATCTGCCACGATTCACATGAGAGCCATAAACTGATCCGTCGAGAAACTAGAAACATGCTCTGCATGTACTGTAAAACACCCCAGCCTGCTGGCCAAGAATGCCGCAATTGCCATGAAATAATGGCACGATATTACTGTAATATTTGCAAACTGTGGGATGATGATATATGCAAGTCAATTTTTCATTGCGACGATTGTGGCATCTGCCGTATTGGCAAGGGCCTTGGAAAGGACTTTTTTCATTGCAAGACATGTAATGTGTGCATGTCCATTGAACTTGAGAATGCCCATCGCTGTATTGAGCACTCAACTGAATGCGACTGCCCGATTTGCGGTGAGTTTATGTTTACGTCTACCGAGACAGTTGTATTTATGAAATGTGGTCACTCAATCCATCAGTCCTGCTACCACGAGCATACGCGTAATTCATATAAATGTCCTACATGCCAGAGGTCGGTCATCAACATGGAGGCGAGCTTCCGTATTCTTGACGCAGAAATAGCCAGTCAAGTACTCCCTGAACCGTACTTCAACTGGAGAAGCATAATAGTGTGCAACGACTGTTCTGCTAAATCGAATGTGCCTTTTCATTTCCTGGGCCTTAAATGTCCTAACTGTCGCTCGTATAACACGTCGCAGCTAAAACTCATCAAACCTGAAGAATTCGAGGTGACAGAGTCCGATCGTGCTTTAATCACCTCTGCCGTAGATCTGTCCGATGTGACTATCGAGTCTGAGTAAACTAGTATTTTTATTTAAATTAATATATAATTTTGACATGTCACAGCGACCAATGCAATAGTGAGACTGCTCGCGAAGCGAGCACAACCAGGTCTGGGCGGAGCCCAGCCGCCGGAGGCAGACAGTACTAGCAGCACAGAAGAATCATATATTTAGATTTTACTGAGGTGAGAACCTCCATCTATAGGAAGCACAACGCCGTTGATGTAATTGCCTCCTGGAGCAGTGAGGAAAAGGGAAGCAGCAATGATATCTTCCTTAACACCAAGTCTGCCACGGGGGTTGGCTTGAATGATGTTCTCACCAATTACCTCAAGAAGGCCATTGGCCATTTTGGTAGGGAAAAAGCCAGGGGCCAGAATATTGACAGTGATATTGCGAGGTCCAAGCTCAACAGCAAGAGACTTTCCAACATGGTGGACAGCGGCCTTTGAAGCGAGGTAACCATAAGTTCCACCGCTCAATCCAGATGAGATACCAGCAACGGATCCAGTGATGAGAACACGGGCAGGATCTGTGCTAGTGCCAGCCTTTTCCAAGAAAGGAGCAAACAGCTGGATTGATGAGAACACACCTCTGAGATTCAAATCCAACACTTTGCCAATAGCAGAGTCTGGGTGTTTATCAAAATCAGCTCCCCAACTAGCACCAGCGTTGGCGACAAGAATATCCAGCTTAGACTCTAGTTTAGCGTATTCGGCGACCAAATGTTCAACACCCTGTCTATTTCCCAGATCAGCAGGAATCGAATAAGCTCTACCCTTGAGTCCATTGGACTTGGCATATTGATTCAATTCAGCAACGGCTTCTTCGCAGGCCTTGGCCTTTCTCGAACTGATATAAACCTTGGAGGCTCCAGCAGCAAGGAATCCTTCACTGATATAGAGGCCAAGGCCTCTTGATCCACCAGTGACAACTGCAATTTTTCCTTCAAGCGAGAATAATGGAGCAACTTTAGACATTTTATATTTATATGGTGCCGTAAGATCAAAAAATCAATGGAAAGCAATATATATTTATACTGTCCAAGATTGCATTTGAACCCCACAATCTCACAAGAGCCGGTCAGACTAAGGTGGGGTGCCGATGCGAGTATACGATTGACGGCGGCTAGTTTAGCCGAGGACGGCGAGGTCAGCCGTTTTGGAGGCCAGTCCCGGGGCCGAAACATAACGTCATCGGCGGATTACCGTCTTTCTTCGAATTACTAACAGGTATTATCTAGCTTCACGGAACGGAAAGGTTATAGGTCTCCGAATTTGCTGGTTTTTTCTTTGCCGGATCATTCACTAACTGTCGACCTCGGCATATTGTACCGAGTACTTGCTAAAAAGTGATCTCCACTGAGACTCCGGCCGGTTAGCCACAACCCTTATCTTATCTAATCTTTTGGATCAACGCTTCTTGCCTCTGGCAACTGGGACTGCCCCGGACCCCAGGGCTCCTGTTTCACAGGAGATTGATGGGATGGTAGACGACACTACTTGAGAGTCGGCGGGAAGAGTAGCATGGTAAGATGCTGGCCCGCCGTAGGCACCCCTGATCCACCTTTTTGGCCAGTGGGCTCTGCTAGTGCATTTCGTGACATTCTAGGTGTAGTAACTAATTTAATAACTAATTAATCAACGGTCTCATACTATTATCTTCGTTAACTCTTTGATATTATCCTGTATTTGACATTTCCATCTGTTATAATGCAGTGTTCTCCTGTCGTTGCTGAGTCCCAGCCATTAACGGTTCTCAGCCCATGTCAGAAAATTGCCCTCACGGTTGATTTGAAGTTATTTATAACAGCTGGAAACACGGCTTTACCTATCTATACAAATGAGGTTCGTGTTCATGTTGTAGCCACCCACAACGGAAACAGTTGTACTAAAGAGGAATTATCTTCGCTTCTGGAATCAATGATAGACAGCAATGGGATGTGGACAGATGAAACAATAGTGAGCTCAGGTTCGCCTCAGAATGTATTTATTTCTGAGTTTGATAGCTCTTTTGCTTTTACTTTAAATTGTGGGCAACTAGACTCTGATCCAAATCATAATCGAAGATATTTTAAAGACATGTTTATCTATCTGAACTATCATTCTGAGTATTACCAGGTGGATCATCTGATCGGAAATGCTACTAAAGCTCTAACAATAATGATTGATCTCGCCGATTATGCCATGACGTGCCTAGTTGAAGGTAATTTGAAGACGCTTTTACCAATGTTGTTCACCCCCGGTTTATTCTCATCATTTCAGCAGTTGGTTCCACTCTTTCCCTCGTTACAGGCAGCGTTGGATTTAGAAAACGTAAGTAGTTTGTCAGAGAATTTAAGACCTTTCAGCATGGTTTTAGAAAACTAAATTCCTTCCTTTGATAGAACGTTGGGGTTCGGACCTTGCCGTTGGACCCTGCGTAATGCCTCTAACATACAGGATGTCTCAATATGGCAGACAGCAGAAAGAAGCCTAATTGAGAGGCAGCAAACTGAATCTGAGAAAACGAGTCTTAAAAGGCCAAAGTATTCGAACCTGCCTAATTCCATCGAGACCGTTTACGGCCGATACTTCAACTCCACAAACACTGCTAAAAATATAATGTCCCAAATGCTCACCATGTGATCCCCAGTCCGCTTCGACTTCCAGTTTCTGTACATGATCCTTGCCCATATGCATAAGCGATCTCAACACATCTCAACGAAAATGCCCAACTTCTGACATGTGCAGCAGGCTGGCTGGACATGTGAAATTCGACTGGAAAGAACGGAATATCCAAACTAAGGAATGTTATAGGAAAAATATTTTAGAAAGATAGTCATAAGATTGTTCTCGGATACCGATCGTATGAGTTTATAATAATCAAAGCAGAGTTATCTGGTTCTTTCGAGTATTTGCAGGGATATTTGCTTGTCGCATACCATACTAACTGCTTGCTATACATCTTGCTATTGACTACTTCTGCAGCCTCGTCGAACAATCATCGCATAACATAGTTCGTGCTCGGTACTATCTTAGCTCACAAGAAACAGGGACAAGAAATACAATTGTTATTCTCTGTAGGATTTCAATTAGAGCTCAAGAGAGCATAACAATTGTCTGCTATAAAATCCTGGATCAGTTCTGGAGTAATTGGCGCTCTGCCTTTCCATTCCTACGGTTGGCTCGGTTAGAAAGTTGGAACATCTTCGAGGGTAGATTTGTTTTCTACTGCTTTAGTAGCTTTACCACTGTTAGCATATCTCCCAGTCTCCAGTGTTTCTCATAATTACTTCAAGAGACAGCATTCTCAGTCGTCGCGGATGGTCTTCTGATGAATTCACTCAAATACTTGTCGTCGCGAGTCGACAGAGTGTTTGGCCAAGAACAAAATGATGAAACTATCGACTTCAGTTCGCGGTACACGCCGCCCCTTGATTCAGCTATAGATGAGGAGGAACCCTTACTAGAGAATGAAAAACAAGATGCATCAATTAAAACAGCCGCAAAAGGTGCAAGTTCGAGCCCCATATCATCATATTTATTCCCACCGCTAATAATCAAGAGCATTGGTAAGCTCATTTCCTCTCTTCTATTTATAGCCAGTTTTCTTAATCCATTTGCATATTTCAAGAGCTCGGCACACCTAACAACTGTTTCTCAAGAAAAGAGAGTTGCTGGCCGGGGCCTGCAGAGCCCATACACCAAAGGTCACCAACAGCAATCGCATCCTTCATCAATCTTATCACAATCGTCTCGATATTTGTCCCCACCAAGGCCTCTACTTATGAAACGACCTCCTCCGAAAACACTGGTATTGGACTTAGACGAAACCTTGATCCATTCCCTATCACAAGGTAACAATTTCAGTACCGGTCAAATGGTCGAAGTCAAGCTGGATAATCAGGTAGCGACTCTTTATTACGTGAGGAAAAGACCTTATTGTGATTATTTCTTAAAATGTGTATCAGAATGGTTCCATCTAGTTGTTTTCACAGCATCGGTTCCAGCTTATGCGGATCCAATGATAGATTGGCTAGAGCAAGAGAGAAAGTACTTCACACGGAGGCTCTATCGTAATGAATGTACAGCCACCCCTTCCGGATATATTAAGGATTTAACAAAGGTTGAATCAGATCTTTCCAAAGTGTTTATTATTGACAATTCACCAATATCATATTCCAAACATAATGAGAATGCTATTGGCATAGAGGGATGGGTATCCGATCCGTCTGATCACAATCTGTTGCATCTAATTCCGCTTCTTCATGCATTGCGGTACTCTCTAGATGTTCGTTCAGTTCTCTCTCTCAAATTGGGCGAGGCTTCTTTTGAATAGAATTGTAGAGTAGTACTATGCTAATTAAATTAATGATAATTGTTCTTGTAGAATATGCTATTTACGAGTTTACATAATGGTTCAACCGCGTCCAGATGCCTTCTTTCGGAGGAGTTTGATTCTTTTTGTTCTCTCCGCCGGAACCTCCTCCGCCACGAAGTGGTTTAATAATATTGACATTGTGGGGCACATCTTCTTGCTTCGGCCTGACGTCCGATAGATGCTCTCTCAGCAACGAAAGGTTCTTCGCAAATAGCTCACGGTCTTCGCTTGCCATCTGCTCTGACTTACGGAGCGATTCTTCCAACGTTTCTATACGTTCGTTTCGCACTGCTAATAACTTCTCATCTATTACCACCTCCTTCTTTAACTGGGCGTTCTGTTCAATAAGCTGTCGTTGGACTCTTGTCAGTTGCTCCAGGTTACGCTGGAGTAATGCCATTTTCTTCTGCTGTTGCTTATTGTTACTATTTCTCAGCGCCAAGTTATATTGATCTCTGGCTTGGTCTAATGAAATTTCGAGCTCCACAATTCTCTCACACCGGTCTTGTAGATCTGTCATCAAAGATGCTTTCATTGTTTCAAACTGAGCAATGTGAGCTTGTAGTGCTGCGGTCTTTTCCGAGCTTGCTTTCTGATGCTGTATTGTCTCGCTGAGTTCGTCGATGGAAGATTGAAGATTTACTTTATCTCGGGTCATTGCATCCACCTTGCTCATTAGTTGTTCGATGGTCTCAGACTGTGTCTGTAGTCTGATCTCGTATAGGTCTCTGGTAGAAGGATCACTGTGTGTCGAAACAATGCTATTGAATCGTTCATTTTCCTGCTTGATGAGATCCACAATGTATGTCGGTGGCGTAAATGATCCCGATGAAGTCCTTGTTGATGAGCTCGATAACGTAGATGATGCTGATGATTCGGGAATCGGGGATGAACTTTCGGGTCTTGATACCTCAATTGATTTGGAGATACTATCGAGAATCTCCATGGCCCGGTTACGAGAACTTTCTGGTAAATCCGTTGCCAGCTGTGATAGCTCTAACAGACTGCTATTACTATACCTGTCCTCGGTGAAATAAATATTCCCTAACAACTCGTTTAGTTTATCGCGCTTCTTACTATCATAATCACGAACTGGCGATATACGAACTGGCGATATAGGGGGGCTATTACTGTCAGGCTCCGAACTCTTTACCGACAGATCCAAAATTTCCTTAAGTGCTGTTTCTAATCGTGTGGATAAGTCTCGATTATCCTCCTCTAATGCATTAATCTTGATCTCCAGTTCTTTCTTATTGTACTTGAGGTTATCTATCTCAAGCATCAACTGTCTCGAGTCTTCCACCTGTTCTGCAGCTTGTTTTAACTTGCAGATCAGCTCTTCCTGTTGCTCGATGATTGATTCTTTTTCAATTAACTGATCTTGTATCAGATCATTTGCCAGGTTATGTTCATTGTCGTTGTCATTTTCGAACCCATACTCGGATGGACTGGGTGAAAGAGGTGTCGTGAAACTAGTATCATTCATTGTAACGTTGCTCATGGTTGATCTGTGGCCGGACCGGCTTGCGACGCCCCTTCTTAATGGAGTCATGGTAGAGTTCGATCGGTGAGATTGTGACGAACCGCTCCTAGGTGATTGAGGAACGGACTGCGGCAGGAGGTCAGCCCAATCTGATTTCGATGGCGACATTCCCGAACGCCAAAGCAATAGCTCAGCTTCTAATTTTTGTTCATAGCGAAGTCGAGATTCAAGTGCCGCTTGGGATTGCCGTAGTAGCTGCCTTAGTTCAGTCGGACTCAGTTCTGCATTGATCTTGGCCTTGTTCTTGATGGTCTTCGCTCGAACGCCAAATCTTAGGGTCGACAAGGTTTCGGCATCGTTATAACTAGAAGGTGAGCAGTTGACTATTAATGAAGTTCTAGAGTTACCTCCTAGTGACTCTTGTAAGATTCTCGTTAACTTGGAATCTCGATATGGGATATGAGATGATTTGCTGTCTGTTAAAGAATTTATAACCAGTCCCAACGCTGATAAGGATTTGTTGATCTTTTTTGCTTCTTCTAGTGTTTGGCCTGAAGCTCCAGTTTTTCCCACTTTCTCAGATCCGGCTAAATCAACCAGAAACATTTGGCCTGTCTTTTGCGATCCTGTTACAATGTTTTTCTGAGAAACAACAATAACAAAAATTGAATGCGACCGAGAACTTTCCTGATTCATATTTGTCGCTGCCACAGATCTGATTCTAGATCCTTGTCTCATCACTTGGTAGACGTCGCTGGCACAACCAACATATTCTTCTGTCAGCCCTTTGACATATACGCCTCTATTTTTGTCCTCATGAATGGGTAGGTTATCGTTGATAGGATTAAGTAAATCTTTGATCTTTTCCATATAAATCTCCATATAGCTGACTCGAACCGTATATTCAATATCGGAGGATGATTGTTGAATCGTGTCAAAGATCAAGTCGACAATCCTAGGAATAGCGCCTCTTGAATCACCGTCATCTATACTGGGGCCCATCATAGTGTATGACTTTCCTGAACCAGTCTGCCCGTAAGCCAGGACAGTACCATTATACCCTTTAAACAGATCTTCAACAGTTGGCCTCAAGCTATAATCAAAGACCTGCTGTTGAATTGAATCCATATCAAAGACTCTATCGAACGTAAAGGTGCCATTGAAATCCTTGGTTTCTATTTTACAGGTCGAATCTGATAAGAATTGTACTATGTTAGTTGCATCTGGATCAGATTTCTCTAAATTATTTTCAGGACGAAATCTGGCAATTACTTTGATATTATTTGAGCTAGTAGTCGGGTTTGTGCTCGCATTAGGACCTCCTGGATCACTCATCATACTGGCCCTACTCAAAGTTCGTTCGCCAGAGGATGGAATTGAAGACATTGCTGCTGAGAAATAGATGCTATTAGATGACAGCCACTTGATACCATGTAGTTATTAGTAAATGATGAGACACACTGGCAAGATCAAAGTAAATAGTAAGAGAGAGAGAATATGCACAACTGCAACAAAGTTGGTCGCTTAATTGACTCGTCGTCGCAAACTACTCTTCAATGGATATTCGAAACTTCTATAAATTCTGAAATTTGTAGGGACGAGTTTGTTGGTACAACCCCTGGAAATTATGTTAGTGAATTAAGCTTTTTACCTTGTGTTTACATACGCGTCGTCGAAATTCGCTACGTTGACTTGCGCTATGATGCAACAACCCATACATACCACTCGAACTATCCAGAGGTGAGATCTCACGAAAACAAAAATCCCAGTTGGATCTCTAAGACTGAATCTGTATCTATTGGAAATAGTCCTTCATCACATAAATTAATATAAGATAATGATCAGGAATTAAAATTTACAGCATGTTTACCCACACGGTCCACTTTCGGCGTTTAGCATGTAACAGGGATATTATTATATTCTTTTACTGGGTTATGTAGGACGACTGGCCTGACGGATTCGTTTGTCTCTCGCGTCTAAATATGGCTGCCAGCGCAGCCCGTACTGCAACCGGGCTTGTGCGTAGCTTCTGCATTGTCTGCGCTCTTTATCTACCTGGTCAAGTGAGCAGTCTTCGGTATTTATTGAGTTGGCTGCTGCGATGTTTCAGGCAGAGTCTTAATGTTACCTGGTTTAAGATGCAGAAGTACCTGTCCGTATTTTGCGAAATAGGCTATGACCATAACAGGAAACAAGCCGTGATTTGTACACCACTCTGTCAATTAAGCTAACTGAGCAAAGCGGTTATCACCGATTCAGCTATACCCAGTTGGAAATAGAATGCATTGTGTTCGCCGAAGGTTTATCGGTAGAGTTTCAGTGACCTCGATCATTTCAAATAGCTCTTTATTCATTACAAAGCCTAATATTTACCATCAGTATGCTATCGAAGGCATCGCTGCTTGGTTGAATTTGCTCATGACCATTTAAGAAGTTTATTATCTAGTTGGCTGATGCATGATAACAGACGCTGCAGGACCCTGCATCACCTTACAAGGAGCGTAAGTAACTCAAATGACTACTTAGTCGTTCAGTGTAGAAGCTCAATCAATTGTCTGCTTTACAGCGTCCATGATAGGTATATTTACAGCACAATGTACCAGTTGAGAGTCCACATTAGCTTTCAATACTTTAAAACATCACAGCATACATAATACTGTGCCCAGTTACATCTTATTTCTAAACCCAATTAAGCACCTTTCAGCTTATATTGGGCTTTTCGCAAGTCTTGAATGCCAGTTTCGGTTTGAATAGTCCAGTATCTATATAAAATCGGGGTTATTGCAGAAACCAGTGGCAAGGTCCAGATATAATCGTATCCTTGCCATGGTTGATGCTTCAGATACCCTTGAACTACTATGACAATGGACAACCCAAGTCCTATTTTAGGCAAATAATCAGTCAAAGGCGTGACAGTAGGTCCTGAGACTGGCAAATAGTAGATACAATATGCTGATAAAACGATTGAAACCAGAGACAATAGAGAAAGAAGGGGATTGTATCGACAGTAAGGGAGAAATATCAATAATGGCGTGGGAAACAGGATCATTGTGGTGAAGGCGACCTAGAAGCAACAATTAGTATAAGGCTTCAGATTTGCTGATATTGAATTTAATACTTACCCTGAATGATTCTTGTTGCTGAAGAGCCTTCAGCTCAAAGGCTGATATCAGGTTCTCCTGTTCTGGGTATAGAGTTAGTAATAGCCTTTGATTCGACTCCTCTAGATCATACAGAACATACCCTGCTCATCAATTGGCTGATCTGGAATCACGATGCCGTCAGAACCAACGTCTAATAACTTCTTTGTTGCTTTCCTCAATCTAGACATGGCTGAGGATGAAAATTCAGGTAGTAGATTTATATCTTCGAAGAACGAGGAAGCTTGAGAATTATATCTACGCTCATATGCTAATATCGGGGTGGCTGTTCTACTGAGCGATATTTTGGAACCACTCTCTGTTCGGGCTTCAGTGGTCACGACCTCTGCTAGACCCTTGAAAATTCAATTAACAGTGTCGCTTTACTATAAATTAAAATATATATTAATGTCTTTATTAAATAGCCGGCAAAACATACAAGACAAATGGCTTATAATCAGCCTCTACTAATGCTCCATATTCATGTAAGTCAGAGTCTCCCTTCAGTTTTCCTCTCTTGTCTTTCTCAAAAGCATTGCCGCCCAGGTATCCAAACTTGTCTATGAGGATCTTCTCGATCTTATCCAAGCGACCTGAAGGCACTACGAATATACTAGTGAGGAAATTTGGAGGGAGGCCATATCTTAAAACGCTCTCAACGAAAACTCTCAATGCTTTGATATGCGCCCATCCCTTGACAATATCAACATATGCGGCACGGGACAGACGAACAACCTCACCCCAAAGCTTTCGCTCCGTCTCAGAAGCAACGGCCTGTTCCTTTCGTAAATCGGCAACCAAGGTATCGGAATATTTAAATTCACGAGGAGACCATTTATGATCACGGAGCTTTGCAACAAACTGGCTAACATATTTCTGGAATACCGTTACATTGTAAAGCACATATTCAGAATCTTCAGCTATAACACCAGCGCTACGAGGAACAACCATAGGAACCAACGTTTCATATGATGCAAGGAACTCCTTGGTAGAAGCCTTTGGAACAGCCACCAAAACAGTACGTAAATATTCACTTTCAAGAACGAAATGCTCTCTCTTTACAACGTCGTGAAGCGAACGTACCGATAGGTTTCCAGTTTGCTTACGATCAACAGCGGAAAGATTGGACTTTGCGGTTGAATAGGAGCTGTAACTTGTTCTAACATCATTGTCCAGACTAAATACTTCCTTAGTAATCAAATCAACTAGTTCGCCAATTGACTTGTCAACTCTATATTTGCTTGAGTTCCATTGAAAATGTTTCAGGTAGTCAGCTGAAGTGTATCTGTTGTCGATTAACTTGGCTGCCTTTATTTGATTTTCCGAATCATATAACGAATTGATAATGTCTGCAGACTTGCTTGCAATTGACTCTAATTGACCATCAAACTTTGCCAATTCCTCAGATTGCTGAACAAGATTGTCCAAAGTACCGATTTTGAATGAAGGGATGTCGAAGTGAGCAAACTCCTGTTGGGGAATAGTGAGACTTTCCGATAACCATTTGTCTAATTGAGTCTGTGGATCTCCTCCGCTAGGTGCTGCACTGTTTGGTAGTGATACCAGCAAAAGTTGTTCAGACATCTCTTCAACCACTTGGATTTACGAGGCGTGCTTTGTAGTGAACGTGAGTCGAGGGACAAGCGAGATAATAGGTGGTTCCCGCTTCATATCTAATGACAGGGTAGGGTAAGTCACGCATCACGTGGGAATTATGGGAGGGCTATAGAACTATGTCTATTGGCCTTGTTGGCTTTCATTGACAGCCTTAGGGGTTATCATGCCACTCTATCCTAAAAATACTTATGTCTAGTGATATGTTTTTGACACTGGCACGATTTTTGCGACTGCTTGCTGAGTAGGTTTCCTATATTTGTTGGAGACGCATGCGCTCGAACCCTGCATGAGAGATGTAAACAACTTCCCCTGAAAATGATATCAAATGACACATCGCAAAAAACATAAATAACTCAAAATGACATACAATTATTCATCGTGTATTCCGAATGGACTTAGTCTTCTAGAAGGTCCGGTAAATGTTAGGGGTTTTATAGCGTCCAAAAATTTCAAAGCTGGCGAGCTATTAACCAGTTTCGGTCAGGACACTGTTATTGCCGGATCACCTTCATCACTCAACTCACACTGTATAATTTGTCTAGAGGATGATGTTGATAGAACTTATACCATAAACTGTTCTATGTGTAAGGCTTTAGTTCACAAGAGTTGTTTCGTTTATCACCAATCCTCGAGTCAGTGTCGAGCTTTGTCCGCTAAATATACGGGAATTGCTGATAATTATAGCGTATTTCTAGCCGTTTTTCAAATGGTAGAGCGAGCATCAGCTGATACTGGATATGCTTCTATGCTAAATTATCTGGTTTCTCATGTGGATAAATTCCGAGAATCTGATGATGGCAGATATGAGCAATTTCAAAGTATCGCTGCTAACATCAAACGATCTACCAAGTCAGTTAGCCTTCATCCAGATGAGATTACTAAAATTGTCTGTGCATTTGCGGTAAATTCATTTAACATTTTGGACGGTTATCTAAATTCTAGTGGTATGGCATTCGACTTTTTGATAAGCATGCTAAACCATTCTTGTACGCCTAATAGCTATGTTCTTTCTAGAGGAAGTCAGAAGACGGTTGGTTCAAATTTCGCACTCATTGCATTGAAAGATATCAAAATAGGGAATCATATTACAATTTCGTACACAAATTTATTTGATAACATTACAGAAAGAACAAATACGTTAAGCTATTATTTCTTCTTTACTTGTGTTTGTCCAATGTGTACGGGGCACCAAGCATCACTTGGAGACTCGTTCCAATGCCCCAATTGCTATACTCTAATTGTAGGTACTCGATGTAAGTGCGGTTACATGGTCGACATCGTAAGATACACTCGCTTGTCAGTTGCCGCACGGTTGCTACTTAGTAACCTAACAAATGGCTTCGCTGAAGTGGAGCAGTATCAAGAAGATAAAAATCTGTCAAAACTTTTCGTTTGTATCAGACTTTTTTTATCCTCCAGAGATATTCCTTGGAGCAGGCAGCCACTTTTGTCTTTATTTGACACTGTTGAGACTCACTACTCTATCATGAAGTATACCAAACACCTGTGTCTGCTGAATTTTGCTCTTTCGTCTCGGTTGAACCTATTAGTTGACGTATATATGCATTCTGGCTTGGGATTTCCACTGTTTATAGGCCGACTAGTAAGATTTGTTCAAAACTCTATTTCAGTTCTTCAAGTTGCAAATCCTTGTGACGAATTTTCTCAAGCGATACATAGCGTTGCTTCGCTAGTATACAAATATTTGCTTGCCAAGATAGCCGGGATATACTGTCCCAAGGTTCAAAAGGATATTGCAAGCATTAAGTTTCCTGACCTGATAGGTCACATGGATGAACTAGAAGCATTTCAGTATTTGGGTCGTGCTTTTCTCGACCTGGTATACGGAAGACCATCGCTAATGGAATATAAGGGGATAGCTGAAACCTATACCATTGCATTTTACATGAAAATAATAGCGGGCTGCGATCGCTGTTAGAAACTTAGATAAGATGTATATAGTACATCTTTAATAAGTCAACCATTAATACATGACCGAGTTTCTATCTAAATAATCCATCCGATAGATAAATTAGACAATCAAATTCCACAAAAATTGCCATGAATTAATCAAGAAGTCTTTTTTTCGCCATAAATCGACTGAAAATTAATTTCTTTGGTATGTGGGTTGAAAATTTCATCCCTAATTCTATATAGCTAAAATTTTTAAGCCCATAGATTTTTGGAAAGTGTATATCTCTTCTAGACGCCTAGAAAACAGATGGATCTGTAGATTTTAGTCACTACAAAATTAGCCCTCTTTGGATAGAGCATACGGTTCAGATAACGGCAGGCAAATTTAGACAGTTATCGTAGGCACTCTGGCCGAGCGGTCTAAGGCGTCAGGTTAAGGTCCTGATCTCTTCGGAGGCGAGGGTTCGAATCCCTCGGGTGTCATTATTTTTATTTTGTTGGTATTTTTCAAGTTGTTGTCGGTATCAAACAATCCCGGGACATACAATATGATGATAGATCTAAATAAACTCAAAATTATACTCGGAAGACCAAATTGCAGTCTCTAAATATTTTCTATTTCTGACCTGTCATGGGCCATCAATGCCATGCCAGATGCTATATACTGGATAGCAGGCCAAAACTGAGCTCTTCTCGTCCCAAATTTGAGTAACCCAGCTAAAGGCAAGGAGAGATCAACAGTGGTTATCTCTCCTTAATTCATTGCCTCTGCCAGACCCGTTCGAACTTTAAATATGCCTAGGAGGTTAACAGTGGGTAAGGATTACCCCTGGAACTACTACATTTTGCTCAGAATGCAGCTCACCGTGTCTGGATCAATTCATAAATTAATTTAAAATGTATTAATTATTAGTTCACTATTAAATTAGTTAATGCTATTCATTTCAACAAACCCATTTTTAAACTTTGACTTTGATTTTGGTGCCCCGCAGCAGATATCGGGCTGTCACGTAGCACGAGAAGGACAGAATCGAAGCAATTCCACAGTAAATCTGAGCATACAAGTAAGCACCATTCTTTCTTTCCAAGAGCGCACCTGCTACAGGACCACTACAGAGAATACCAAACGATGTAATGAAAAAGCTCATACCAATTCTCGTTCCCAGAATATTCAGATTTTTTGTAATAGAAACCATGCATGGAGCTGCTAAAGATATAAACACTCCTGAGAAAAAGCCATAGAAGATACAGAAGGCAATAATACCGCCCATCGAGTCCACGGCAATCCAACAGAACGTAATTATTACTACACAGCCGACGGCAGGAATAAGCGTATTGAAAGGCCCAATTCTGTCTGCGACAAAATTTGGTACAGTTCTTCCAAAGACCGAAGCAGCATTGATGACAGACGACATATAGATACCAGTGGCCTCGCTGTGTCCCTTGTAAATAGTGAATGACGGAATAAAGAACAAAGGGATAAACATACTGACATAGCCAAAGAAGTTACCAATACTGAACACGAGGTAGGGGGCATCGGTCAGAGATGGCACATCAATTAAGGGACCAGACTTTCTTGGTGGAATTCTTGGCTTGACGACTAAACAGGTAATAGAGCCAGTAGCCAAAGCAATGAATCCGACGATTCTGCAAGTCCAGGGATATCCAACTTCGTTGAGTAATCTTTCTACAATAATTGGGTATAAAACACCACCAAGAGAGCTTCCACTCACCACAAGACCAAGGGCAGCTGCTCTTCGGGTACTAAAATATTGTGGTACAACAGACAAGACACTAATGAATAGCAAATTAGCGCCAATACCAACTGCAATACCTTGAGCAAGGACTACCTGGTAGTATGAATTGATCAAGCTCGTCATCATGAACCCAAACACCACTAAGAAAACACCGGCAACTGTCATGTATCGAGCATATCCAGCATCAACCAGTCTACCAGTAAACAGACCCGATGCAACAATAATAAATCCCTGGATAGATCCTATCCAAGAGATAGCTGACTGACTCTCGCTGGCAAGCAGGACAGTACTATAGTATGCTTGGAATGATCCAAACGCATTCACAATTCCCCATGAATTGAACAATGCGAAGAAACCACCCAGTACTTGCAACCAAGCAATTAATCCACCATTTGGTGGAGGTGACTGCCCACCAACTGGTCCAGCGTTTGGAATAACTGGGGCTTTTTCCAGATCAGTGGAAACAGGAATCGATTCTTCCGCCTCGATTAACTTTGACATTGGATAATTATCTTCAGAATGGATATCGCGAGCTGTGTCTGAAAGAGAATCAGGCATTTTTTCGTATGATCGGTAGATCCTGTACTAATGCTCTAGAATGACACATTCAAATATGGTACGCATATTTATTCTTTATATGTTTGATTATGAATTGTATGTCAGATCTTTTTTTTCTGTGTTTCGGTTCGTGTCCGGGGACTATCCGTGGCAGCTGTTCCTTTCTCCGAGTTTTCACAGTGAGCCTATACGGAGCCATGCACGTCGGATCGATCTTCACGGATGTGGGCTGGGGTTATATGACTAAACTCTGGCATCGTCACTATGACTCCGGATGCATCTCGGAAACGATTTGAACTAGTTGATGAGTCTGCCATTGTTTCTTCATTTAAATGATGAAGTACAGGATTAGAAGGTGCAGGCTGCTGCCGTGTGTGAAATTAAACTATTCTTTAATTAAGCTTCATGTCACTCGAACTCACGGATATGCATGAGTACCAAACAGATATTCTGCGTAGGCAAATGGACTCCAAATCAACCAGAACTAATAATTATATTCGGATATGGGCGGTGAATTTATTTTCACTACACATGTCTTGTCATGTTTTCATCGACAACATTGATTTTCCAAATTCCTTTTGCTCAGCAACTCGTTAAACTACTTTTTTTGTGAATGCCCCCGAGCGGCGAGGGTCCGGCCCACTATCCGGAAGATCTACCATTGCATGACAGTTTAATCCAATTCTGCGATATTAAAAGTCCAATATCAAATGTTTATTCGACAACCTCTAGCAAGTGATGACGCAAAGACTAATAACTGTGGTTTATGTTCATTCTCCGTTATTTTATAGCGCTTATGGGATTGCATGAACCGAACCGTTATATGCGATTTGACTGCCGTGCATCTCCACTGAATGAAAGCTTTAGTGTTATTCCGCCTTAGTGTAGAGACTAGCTGCTCTCCCCCGTTGATGATAGCAGCGACGGTACATCTCTGCTGCCTATAACACGAACAGAACATTACTGATCTACAGCGGTTCAACTGATCATCATTCTGTCTAGACGTAATTCTTCAAACGGCCGGCCTTGGGTCCCGCAGTTTAAGCTTAAAACTGACAACGGAAATCTGCTTTTCGGCTTGACTTTGAACGTAACGACACGAATTCGAGGATGCTTTAGCTTCCTGAACTGATCCCTGGCGGCACTGACAAACTGGTCTTTTAGAAAGTGAATCTCAGAAAATTAGAAAGCGCCCCAAGCTAATCAAAGAGGTTTGCTACTAAGAAATCTGAGGTCAGGTGTCGTTTCTCACTAGGGCTCCAGATTATGAAAATTGGCACTCTGGCCGAGCGGTCTAAGGCGTCAGGTTAAGGTCCTGATCTCTTCGGAGGCGAGGGTTCGAATCCCTCGGGTGTCACCATTTTTGGCGTCTGGGAAAAGTGTGATATCTAGACACGCAAATTGTTATATTTTTCACCTTCTGAAGACATTTTCAATGAAAGTCATCAATCAAAGGATCATCAAAAGATCAGGCTTGGATCAACAGCCGATCTCGGTGGATCGCCTGCCTGCATAAATGATGCCATCTAACTAACCCTAGACAGTAACAGGTAATAGTATCGTGATAGCTGAGACAAAAAACTGGGTAACGCCGGATTGGCTCAAACACATAGACTTGCCTAGCAAGATCGGGAATATGCTTCATCGCTCCAATCACAAACGATTGGATCATGGTAGTGCTCGAAACACTAGGTTTAAGCCTAAAAGCGAAATATACACTAGCGCAGTGCTTAAAATTATTTAACTTTTGGTATAGAATTTAGGTCATGGCCCCTCCCATTGGGCTGGTTTCTGAGACATACTGGCCCACGCAGAAGCAGCCGAGGTGCATTCAGACTTATTTTTCAGTGCTGAATTGTTTAACCAGATGTTTATGAGCCGTGTTGAAAAAAAATCAAATTCAACAAACAAACGGTGGTTCTTGTGTTTAGCCAGCCCCTCCGATCAATAGCATCCCCATGTTTATTTGTTAGCATGAGATGGCACCCTAACCCATATCTATCACTCTTATTTTCCCTTCGTGGAAATAATTTCACATGGCCTAACAGTACGCATATGCACAGGTTTAACCGTTGCTTCGTGAGTCGATTTTTCTCCCTCTGTGCATCTGAGTAAGGTGGTACAGATACATGCGCATATTTAGACTCTCTGGAGAGTGATTGGGAGACAGAAAAAAGCCATAAGATATCACCACACCAAGTTTACCAGCTCTCGATAACAACGCAGAGCCTCTTTCTCATCCAATATTTATAACAACTAAGTTTCGTTGACCCATCTATTATTATCGAAGTAAGAATTCATAATCATGACTGGTTATAGATTCTCATGAGAATCGTCTTCTTTTCAGGATATTTGATTGTTAACAAGTTCGCTGTTTGAGCTGATACTTGTTAGCCGCTTTGAGTGGACGGTAGAGCATTCTCAATTTTGGATGGAGAACAATGGAAGGAAAGATACAATTTGATCGAGGGAAAGGTTCCTCGGCCAACAGTGACCCTGGGCCTGGTATAAACGGAGGTTCGAAAAGTACTTCGGATTCTCTACATGTTATTAATCGATCAGACCATGGATATGGATTTGGAACCGAGTCTGCACCAGGGTCTGGCGGCGATCACGGCCCAGGTTCAGCTAACAGCTCCCCGGCTACCACTGCTTCTTCACAAAGTTATGCGCACTCTACCGGACCCTCGGCGGTAGCTGATGGAATTCAAGATGCGAATAGCGCCAATTCTGATTATGGCTCGCAGGGACAAGAATACGAACCAGACAAACCTCTAAGGCCATATAGATCGAGGCGTCAGCGGCCTTGTGATTACTGCAGACACCGGAAAATGCGCTGTGAAATGGTTAATGGCTCGGTATGTACTCAATGCCAGCAGAAGAAAATGACTTGCACCTTTCTAAATCAACCACTAAAGAGAAAAAGACCGTCTCTAATTCAATCTGGGGAAGTAGGTCGATCTTTTAAAACTAAGCAGGATACAGTTCTCGATTCGCGGCTCGAACCGTCTGACCAGTTATCATCATCGATTATGACTTTCGACTCAACTTCTTCATCTAATAGACCGCCAACGAGTGGTTCGATGATCGAGGTACCTCCAATGGAGCCACCACCCCAAGTGGAAGCACTACTCGAAGAAGAGGAACCACCGCTGATACCTGAAGAATACCACTCGGCCGCATTGTTGGGGCTTTCTGGTGATCAAGATCCATTTCTACTCCAATACTATAATTACAATGGTAATGATCAAGCATACCATTTTATCAAACATGCAATCAGAAGAGTTAGCGATAATCAAGCCTTTCCAGTACAATTTCTTGCATTCAATGATGAAAGAGGACATAGTGTCGACCACGAAAGAGCTGCTCAACTCGACAAAATCGATCGGCTAGCGGGGAAATTTGAAGTCCAACTGTTGGCCCTGTATTTCAGGTTCGTTCATCCCACTTATCCAATTGTAGACAAAATGATTTTCTATCGGGACTATTATTATAGTAAAAAGAGTATCAATCCAGGTCTACTAGCCGGGTTACTCGCATTGAGTTGTGTTTGGTGGAAATATGACTCTGTTTTGTGCGTTAATAGCATTCCTCCCGGTTTATCAGAAGAACTTTATTTAGAATGCGCTACAGCTGTTGATAGAGACATAAAATATCCCAATTTGTCAACAGTTCAAGCGTTACTATTACTGCTACAGAAAAGGTTGCTTATGGATCAAACTGCCGAAACCTATGCGGTTAACATCGATGTGTCACGGCTTATTGCTGTCGCGCACAGTATTGGATTGCACTTGGACTGTTCGAATTGGAATATACCTCCTTCAACGAAAAGATTACGTACTAAGCTATGGGCGACTATTTTTATCATGGAGAAGTGGACTTCAGTTAATCTCGGCAGACCATCACTACTGATGAATGCCAATTCGAACGTTGAACTGTACGACTCTGATGATATTAGCGAGCAGTTGTTTGTACATCTTGGTAGATTAACATCGATTCTGGATGCTATAATACAAGAGCTCTACAGTGTACGATATGCTGAGGGCCAATATTATAATACAAGAGATACCCAGCAAAAAGTTGATCATTTCTTCCATGCAATTGAGGCTTGGAGAAAAGACTTGCCAGAAGATGTTAAAGATATGCAGTGTGCCTTGCCTGGTCAGTTCTGTAAAAATGGCACTCTTCATCTAGCAGCTCTCACGATTGAGATATTATTGCATAGGATAAGATTAAGACCCATAAGCTCTAGCTTACCTGAATATCCACGGTATAGACAGCATGCTGCCGAAACTATTCAGCGTGTTATCCAGTTTACATTGGAGATAACACACTCCCATCTTCATGCTTTCTGGTATTCGATGACACGCCTAAACTTTTCGACAATAGCACACTTTGTATTCTATTTCCACCTGACTAGCCCCAATGCTCAGGAATATGGAGAGACAAGAGATACGTTAAGGAAGTGGCTTTGGGCGCTGAGAGTGTTAAGTCAAGGATGGGAGGAAGGTACGGGCTTGGCGACACTCCGAATGGATACTGTATTCTGGATGGGAAAGGATCTATTTGGCCACAACAATGCAAACTCAGGCGAAAATGCAAATCCTGGCATCCAAAATCACGGTCCACACAACCCTGGTAGAAATTCGGAAGTATCACAGGGCCAGCCACAGGGCCCAACTATAAATGTGGAATCCGCAAATTCCGAATCAGTGCCTCCTCCATTGCCTGTTGCTTGGACGGATGATCAAAATATTGAACCGTTTCACGATGCCATAGAAGATCCTCGTAGTCATCCAGAGTTCGGTGAAGAAGTTGATCATATGCTGCTATTGAATGAAGACATCATGCCTCAATCGGAGCAAGTGGACCACTTCTTGGGCCAAGAGGTACCTGACAATTCCAACGTGTATTCGGAGTATTTTGACAATGATTCTGAACAAGGGATGTTAACGACCCAAGAATTACATGATTTGTTAGCTATTCCCGACGACGTACTGTTTGCAAATGAATCAGCCGGCTATGTAAACCCTTCCCACTAGTAAACCACTGACAACCTCTACAGAGCAAAACTTTGACGACCTGTGCGAGACGTTTGCGAGAATGATAATGAACATATTGTATTGTATTGTATAATGATATGACGTATAATGAACTAAATGCCCCTTTATAACCCTCGATTTCTAAATTACTAAGGTGATATGAGCCTTTTTTTACAGCCTATCTACCTATATCCGATGAGGTCGTCTATGGATGTTGCAGTTCCTCCACAAACTATGACAACCACTACAGACTCTGGCTTCAAGTCAATCAATGAAGACAATTTGTCCTCATATATAGGGACTAAGGAAGCTCCGCAAGCTGGTTCGACAATAAATTTATGGTCTTGGGCGAACTTCTCGCATGCTGAGCAAGCTTGCTGGTCTGTGACAGTGATTGGGATAGTCTTGTGGTCTTCGACTGCCATTTTAACCACCTTTTTCGGAATAAACGTAGATCCCAATGTAGTGGCGACCGTGTTTATAGAGTCTAGAATTACTTGTCTACGAGCATCAACCGATTTATATAATGTGGCAGCACCTTCGGTTTCAACAGTTATTATAGGTACATCCCCCCATCCATTTCGTTGCAGACCTCGTACGACTCCTGCAAAAAGCCCACCACCTCCCACGGATAATATAATCGCATCTGGCTTGGCATCCTGGCCAAGAGGCTTCAGTTGTTCCTTTATTTCATCTATCATTGTTGCATGGCCATTCCAGATTTCCTCGTCGTCAAAAGGGTGGCAGTATACCGCTTCAATATCACTTGGTAAAGAAGGAATTAGCTCATCGACTAAGTACGAATTGGCTGCAGCCCAGTGATCACCATGGACAATAGTCTTAGCTCCAATCTTTTGTAAACGGTCGATTGTCGGTTGCTTCGTCAGCTTAGGAACGACGACAGTGCAAGGAAGTTTGTGAAACTGTGCTGCATAGGCAGTTGCCATGCCAGCATTTCCTCCAGAGGAGCTGAACAACTCGACATTGGGCTTGCTTGTATTTTTTATCTTGCTAGCTACCAAGTTTGAAATGCCTCTAGACTTGAAAGATCCACTTGGTTGAGTATTTTCTAATTTCAAGTAGACCTTGCAATTTGGAGATAAATACACTGATGGAAGCAGTGGTGTTTGGTGGTATCCTGTCAGTAATTCCATTTTATTGTTCAGTTCGTTATCTATTCGTGAACTTAGATGATAGCGGTAATGCAACTTTAAATAATGTCAACAAATGCATGGTATGTAAGCATCTTTGAAAAAGCGGGGGAGGATATCCGCACCCTTCGATCGACAACCCTTCACAATATTCAAGTATATCTTAACTTTAAGCGTTGGGCCAGACTGACTCCGTATGTTCTTTGCCGCGGGCAGATAGATAACCTTCCTTTGTATTATATTATTTATAATCATTTAGCTTGTTGAGTGGGTATGGAATAGTACCATTACTCTTGAAACGCCAGCTTAATTTACATTTGGAGGGTCGAAATTTAATAAAAGGTTTGTAGCGAGCATGTGTATAAGAGTCGACGGCCTGAATAAACAAAAAAGAAACAAGGTGTGTATTCAGTTAACCAAAAAGAAAGAGCAATGGTCCCTGGCGGGATCGAACCGCCGATCCCCGCGTTATTAGCACGGTGCCTTAACCAACTGGGCCAAGGAACCAAGATCTTGCTCGGAAGTACCTCTGATTTGACTCCTAGGTAATGCCTTGCCTTCCAAACCGCTTAGGTACTTATTTGTCCATTCATCTTAAACAGCCAGAAACAACCCAAATTACTAATAGTCCACCATAGTTTATAACTAGAGTGGAATCCTCAATCCACAGAACTCAGATACCTCTTCAATTGTCTCGTTAGAGTCGTTTTGGGCTTTACCTCCGTTAGATGTTAATGATAAATCAGTCAATTCTTTATCTGGTCTTATAAGATATACTAATAAATAACGACATTATAACAATCAAACTGCACGAGTTAGATTTGATTTTCAAAGGGTGGTCCATACGACCTACATTTACCTCTCTCATAACTTTATCCAGCCACTTTTTCTTAGAGCGTCTAGTAAGTAATGGAGGCACACCTAAATACAGCAACATACCATAATACTTCATACAGTGATGCTAATTGAGCAAATATACACAATTTTGAAATAAGAATTGAGCTAGTGGTCCGGTTGACATATGAGAGACGTAGTTCCAACTCACAATCTGGGCGTGTAGTCTAGTTGGTTATGGCGCTCGCTTTGCATGCGAGAGGTCTCTGGTTCGATTCCGGACTCGTCCATTGTTTTTGACAGTCGCTGTTGCAACCTGGGTAGTTTCCCATTATTCATTTTTTAAAGATTCTTGTTCACACCTGTTTAGTTTTTGAAAGCATGATATGAATAGACGGCATATATTGCCGAACAGGAAGGATGCCTTACAACCCCTCTCAAAAGCACAACATTTATCATTCTAATGTTAACATACATAAAAGTTATATACCCAATTTTTAATGTTACTGGACCAGCAGTTACAAACCTATACAAGAAACCCTACGAAAAGAAAAGATTTAAACCCAAGACCAAGTGATCTCAACACGGCCCTCAGCGGGATCAGCGATGACATCAAAAGCAGCAGGCGACAAATCAAGATTGCCATAGGCACAAGTAGGACATTTATCAGTAATAGTGACAGTAACGGACTTTCCATTGCGGAAGATTTGAGCCTTCTTACCACAGTTGGGGTTGTTGTTGGGGTTGGGGAAATCACCAAACATAGGAGCATTTAGGGCGGCAATGAAGTCAGCATCAGTGTTGGTGATACCACAAGCACCAAGACCGACGTCGTAGAAAGTAGCTTGTCCTGAAAATTGACCAGTACCGGACGAGGAGTCAGAACCCGAGCTCGAAGGAGCAGGAGCAGAGGATGCAGCAGCAGGAGTAGAAGGAGGAGGTGGTGGGGGAGGTGGAGTAGAGGTAGTGGTAGGAGGTGGAGGAGGGGGAGGAGTAGAAGTGGTAGTAGGGGGAGGGGGAGGGCTAGAAGTAGTGGTTGGGGCAGGAGGGGGAGGGGGAGGAACAAAGCTGCTCGAGGGAGCAGCTTCAGAACTGGAAGAAGCCTGGGTGACAATAACAGTCGAAGTAAAAGTAGCACTGGTAGTAGGCTCGACCTCAGGAGTGGATGAAGGAGCGGGGATAGAAGTGGGAGCGTCGTCAACCAAGCTAGATGAGATCACGATAGTAGTGGTCGAAGGGCTAGGAGCCTCAGGAGCAGCAGCAGAAACAAATTCAAATGCAGTACTAACGGGGTTACCATTTTGATCAACATAGACATGAGCATTCTCATAAACGTACTTGGTAACATGAACATAGTCAGTTACAACAGCACGCTTGTGTAGGTGGTGCCCATGGCTACGGCCGTTGGCAATGGGAGAAGCTGAAACAGAAGCAGCAGCCAAAACTGCAGAAGCAGCCAAAGTAGAGAATTTCATTTTTATAATCGAAAGGAAAAAGTCTTAAAATGCAAAAAAAGCTAGTATGGAGTCGAAAGAAAATATACCAGATATATCAGTCGAACAGAGATTTTATCAGAGAATGTTAAAAATAGGAACCTGCCTTTTGAAAGGAATGTGATGCGGTCTAAGGATTGGATGGGATCTAAATGGAAAACCCTTGAAGTGTCGTACAAGATTGTCTCGTTGGTTGTTGAGATTGATTGATAAAATACGGCCAGGATGGAACGAGAGTCTACTTATATATGATGAGAACATTTTGCGGCGGTCACGCCAACTACAGTCACGAATCTCGCCAGCCAATTTTGTCATGCATTCGCATCTCCTTTTTAAGGTAACATCTGCGGGATCTCATTTGAAGGAGTAGCCAATACGCTCTGTGTCATGCAAGGAGCTCGAAGAAAGGGGCTGGACGCTCTCTTCTGCTGACAAGATCTACAGATAGGCACATGTTTATGCATAGCCAGATGCGTGTTCTTGTGCATACACATGGCTGCACAGATGGAAGGAGTGAAAAAAGAAAATGACAGGGGACGCAATGGAGGAGCTACATTTCTGGCAAGATTAAGAGGCGGGTTGGCTGGCTCCTGCCGCTTACGCCGTCGCCCTGCTTCTATCTCAGCACACTGTCAGCCAGCGTACTGTGAAACTGCATATGTACAAGAAACGGCACCAAATAGTTACTCCCTAGTAACCAGTGCAGCGGGACAACCAGGTGTGCGAAATTCTCAGCAGGTAATGTGCGCATTCATGCCAAAGAATAGACTTGACCAGACCAGACCAGACATTACCTAGGTTGGATGCTACATTGCAAGTGTCATATTGCAAGTGTCAATATAGTCTACAGGCGGATGTGCCAAAATAAAACGAAACCTAGTTGAAAATATTGTACGACAGACATTGTGGGGCATTCGATGTCAATATCAATCAAACCCGTCAATGCAGTAGCAAATTTTCTCCTACTACCCGCTCGCCAGGCGCTTTTTGCTTTTTGGCTAATGCGATTGAAGACTTTGTAAATTGACGGGTGCGTTCTAGGCAGTCAACCACGATGGTTCGTTGCATGGGTAAGAGAAGAAAACGAGACTCTTTCTGGACAACTTTTCAGCGTCAAGGGAAGGGGTAGATAAGTCATTTCGGAAGATGCTTTCGAAAAGGGGACTGTTCCTAACCGCCGAGGGCTCCACAACACAAATACAGCTAGTTCGACCGTTGAAAAGATCAAACGGCTTTTTAAGTCTAACTTACATCATCCATATTCGGTTGTTCTGTTTATTGATGTCCCCTATCTGTGCCCTGAGGAAAAAGATATGTCTAGTAGAAAATGTAGAACGATATGTCTAGTATAGAGTCTCGGACGGTTCGGTGAGACATTATGCATAGCGATATTACTTGAAGACAGAGGTAGTATTAGGTACCTGCCTCTTTGCCTGCGTGCGCCCATATCACGAGCAAATTATCCATATCCATCTGGTATTCGAAATACAGCACCACCACTCTATCCACCGTCTCCGGTAGATAAATACTGAGTCTGCCTTAGACTAGCTGCTGTTTCTCTCGGAGTATACTATGTTGTGTTGTTGTGTTGTTCATCTGGATGTCAGTCAGGAGTCACCGAGATGACTGTTATGTCACCAAGGTTACGCAAATGTTACATGGCCTGTAGCTTCATCTGTTTCTCGCCTCCATCCTGCAGGCGGCCCTAGACAGTAGAATCTGCATGCAAACACATGTTAAACACAATATACGCACTTCTCTATCTGTACGGACTACCTAGAAAAAATATCAAAAAAAAAGACAGCAAAAAGTTGTGTACATCTATTAAAGCAACTCCTTTTAAATCTGAAAGTGGTAAACGTCAGGTCGATGCCTGAATCTGATACAAACTCCATTCAAAAATAAAAAATACCTGTAGTCACTGCGTCTATCTCCGTGAGGCTTCAACGTCGCCTGCATACCTCTATCCCCCCATATACTCTAACTCAAACCTTGTCGAATAGGGGCTTTGTGAGTAAACAAATGAATAAGGTAATTGAAGGCAGTACACTATAGATAGCAGTTAGTTCTATTTTCAAATCAGTAATATTATTTTCAGAAGCCCCGTCTACTCACATACCCAGCTTCTGCTCCTGTCCTTGCCCTGCGACCTTGCTCCTTCGGTTTTTAATGCTACCTTGCGGGTAGAAGTATCCGTAAAGGACCGCAGGATCTTCTGCCGACGGTAACCTCAACAACCAGGCAAAGGGCCTCTCCTGTCCTCGTCTACTAAGCAATAATATCCACAGTGGAGTTGAACCCCCCTAGTGGTACAACATTTGGATGCCCATCTAAGAGAGGGCACACCAAAAGTTCACTTAATTCGATTCATTTTTTTATTGGTCTGTACATTTGCCTGGTATTCCTGATACCAATATCTATCTAAGTCATAGATGTAATAAAAAGAGAAACAACATATAAAAAAATAACATACAGCAGTAACGGTCATAAATTACTGGCAACAAATAATGTAACTAGGTCAGTTATAGCTTCCAATTTAAGCAGCCCATATAGTTAGGATATCATTAAAGTTTTTCTCTTCATCATCATTTAATTCCAAAGCCATTTGGATGTCTTCCTCAGAAGTTATCGTCACAAAATCGTCGTCTTCATCCTTATATTTTATTCGTAGTGGATTCGGTGTTTGTTTGCCGCAAAGACGAATTTTACGATCAACTCGTTCTAGCAGCTGACTGTATTTCACGCCTACTGGTACTATGAGCAAGAAGGTATCTTCCAGATAATGCAACTTCACTTTCATTTGATTACTGTGTGATTTAGCAGGACCAAGACCAGGGATGGCTCCTTCCGACTTCGTTCTTTGCGCCAGTGGGACTCCACCGCTACTTTGTTGAGTCGATGAAGGTCCTGAGAATGATGAATTTGCGTGCACTCCGTGGATCTGACTTTGTTGCTGTTTCTCAGACTGGGGCATCTGGGCTAACGAGGTAGTGGATGAATTTGGATAATTGGGATAATTGGGTGAGCTGGCAGACCTGCTACGAGAAACATAACGTAGTGGTTGAGCGCCAGCAGCAGCTGCCGCTGCTGCTGCTGAAGATGCATTTGCCGATGTGTTGGCTGATGATGGAAGGGCAGAGGATGAGGTTGATGAAGGTGTGAGACTAGTGTTGAGTCCTAAATTGCTAAAATCTTCACTCAGGTTTGTCGAATTATAACTATTAACATTTCCATTCGAAAACGTATAGTTAGATGAGGTGCTGGCTGTCCTGGTGCTATTCACTTCACTGCCGCTGGGAGACGCACCATCTCCGTAACCTACAGTCTCGTCGTCACTACCTTCATCATATGTTGTACGGTTTGGTTCTTGATCCTTACTGTCAAAACGAGCAGATTGAAAAAGTTCATTCGCCGTATCTTGATAACGAGCCACTAGCTTTCGGATTGTTTTCTCCCATAATTTAAGCATCTCCTCATTTCTAAATCTAATATCAAAATATCCAGTATCGCTAGCATCATCCTTGCCCCACGAAATGTGTAAAAGATAGCCGTCCTTTTTGGAAATAAACACATCAGTAATGTAGGCAATATAAATACGTCCTTTCAATACCAGACTGGATCGTTTACTTTTGTTCTTCTTTGTCAATCCCATTGACTTTTTAGCCGGCGCCGCTTCTTTACAACATAGAATGATGTTCTCAAATAAATATAAGTGATACTCTCTTTCAAAGCCAACTTTCACTACTGGAAATACACCATCGTGCAGCAGGTCGCCGAAATCTTCTACATTATGTCCTCTCCAATCCCGTAATCGGTCGCTGAGTTCCTTGACTACCTCAACATTCTCCACTCTCCGTTGGGTCTCGTTAACATTGGCAGTAATCTTTCTTACCTTGATTAACCCAGATTGAAGCTCGTCATAATAGGGCCACTCAGAGGGAGTATTTTTAATCAACTCCCTCAGCAGCAGTGGGTACTTGCAGATTCTCTGAATTGGCTTGATGAGCATAGCCGGTAGTTCATAAGCGGGTTCAATCATATGTGTTAGCGAAACCAACTTGACAGCTTCTAATGCAGCTAATTCCGAAGCATGTCTCTGGTTCATTGCGTATCCTTCATAAACCTCAAAACCGGATTCAGATACCTCGAAAAGATACCCTAGACGTTGTTCTTCTGGTGGTAAGCTGGCATGATACTCAACAGCAACTAAAAACTGACGTTGAAAGTCTAATAATTGAAAGAGATTAGGAAACAAGAAATGTAAAGTATCAGGGCTTAATAGACTGTTCTGCTGAATCTCATCCTGATATTTGGCCAGCATCTCTAAATCTTGAACATATTTTCTTTCGGTTTGAAGCAGTTCATCGACAATCTTAGCTCTTTGGTCCATCTCTTTCAGTGGAATTGATTCTTTCACTGGCAGAGGTGGGATTACACCCTTTTGTTCCAGGGTGTCAAGAATCCGTTGGACTGTTTTGATGACTTTGATCAAAACTGACGTGCTTTCCGAGTACACATTTGAAATTGTAAACAGTTGATCATCCGAGTACTCAAGCTCCGATTTGCAAGCTTGAATAAATGCATACAAAGCTCGTTTAGCTACTTTTAAGTCATTTGACACGGAAGCAGGCAGGGGCGTTGCTGGATTTAATGCATTATACAGGGCGCATAGAGAAGTACCCATTCTAAGAAATCTCCATACGTGAGTTACAGGATCAATTTTCATGCCAGGTGGAACTGCAGCCACAGTATTTAGTTGAGGTGCAAAGCCTGATCCGCTGCCCATCGGGGGTGATTTGAGAGTAGATACAGGCGAACCATTACTAGAGAATTCTCCAGATCCTGATAAGTATGGCGAGGTGATATTCGAAGAAGTTCTAGCAGCAATCCGATCATGACCGCCAAGACTTTGACCGAGTCCCAGACCCAGGCCTGTAGATGATGAGGTTCCGGCTGCACCAACAGTGCCACTGGCACTATTGCTGGAGTGATCAAGCGCATTTCCGTCTTCAAATTCGGTCTCACAGGCATCTAAATAAACCTGCAGACCAGGAACAAGTTGCAAACGTTCTTTCAAAGCCAAGCAAATCTGGAATAATGATTCAGATCCATCAGCAGGACGGTTTGATACCAGGCTGGCTATAGGCATAGGCCCGCCATTGGTTGGTAGTCCAATCAAGGTATTGCTTGTTGTATTAGTTAGCACATGTGAAATTGGGGATGGTAAGGAGGAAGCTGGTTGTAAAGAAGTCACTAATGAGGTAGTACTAGGGTTCTTACTAGGACCCTTTGGTCGGCCGGTGCTGTTTGCACTAGCACTGTTATTCTGTTGAGGAGACTTGAAATTGAAAGCAGAAACACTCGAGCTGGCCGATGAATTCAAATAACCAAAAGGAGACCCGTCCTGTACAGAAGAAGACGTCCCAGGATACTGTTGGATGTTAAGTTGAGACATGTTGTCCAAGACCTGGCTTAAGAAAGAAAAGGTTAGTTTGTCATCTGATGAAAATACACTATCGACTTCATCGGCCACCGGCAACACCATGCTATCGCTATCGTTTGAAGCCAATATATCGTTGTCACTGTGCTCTTTATCACAAGTCTCAGTAGTAGCACTACTGATAGACGTCGAGTGACTAGTCATAGTCAGTGATTAAGGGGCCAACAGAGAGTAAACCAATAGATTGGGCTTCGATTGACAAAGAGTGTCAAATATTAGTCTACCAAGGTGGCTGATGGAATAGTCGAGACGCGGAAAGCATTTAAAGTCAAGAGCTAAAGTCAAGTACTTACAAATAGTGTCGAGATACTACAGCCAGCTAAACAGAGCGGTGGACGGGGGGATGGAAGGGGTTGCACGTCTATCGTACGACAAGAAGAAAATAGCTTATTCTCTGGTTGGCTGTGTTATTAAAAGAATTTTTCTATCGTGTCTATTTTGTTGAATTTAATTTTTTCACCCACTTTTTTGTTGGTAGAGTTAACTTGGATTTGACGAGTTGAGGGGGAAAGGAGAGAGGCAGACTATCGATTCGGTGAAGAGAGGGAAGTTCTGCAGACAGGTTCTATAGAGGTGGGGCACTTAATGCGCATGTACAGACTGAGAGGTATTGGGGATAGAGGATAAGAGGCAGGGAGAAATAAACGAAAGCAGCAGGTAAATTAGCGGATGCGTTTAAGGGGAGAGACCACGAACAGGCGGCGGGAGGGCAAGGATAGGGGAGGGACAGGAGACAGATAGCGTGGACGCCGATCTGAGATGGGTAAGATTGGGTTAGCAGAGAGTTTTGGGTAGGAGTTTGCAGGCAGCGCCAGCTGCAGCCGCCTGCCTATCAGCCGGTGGACTAAGCGAACAGGAATACTTGGGAAGAGGCGAGTAGGGCCATATAAGAGGAGTAGAGGAGCCCAGACAAGGGTGTCTGATATGAAAGCAACTATGAAAACGAATAGTATAAGAAGATAAGAAAAACAAAAAGACGGAGAAGCAAAACCACAGATAAGTGTATCTAAAATACAGTTAGAATTAAGCTCAAGAAAGTATTTATCTATATGCTTATATCGAGGTGGAAGAACATATGAGGCAGTTCAAGACATTGAACAGAAGATATAAAATAGTCTAAATAATAGTAAATAATAACCGTACGAAAGAAGTGTTAATTAAAGCCGTCTATTATCCGCCATTTGGAAATAAATGTCCTGCCTCAGTAACCTCTGGTTCAAATCAACCACGAGCAGGTCCTCGCCCTGGCTCAGATCTAGATGCGATCTGTCGGATGTCTGTCTGGTTTAGGAAGTGTACGTCAGTGTTTCACTATACTTGCATTGACGCAGTACTACCAGATAGGTGAAAAGGGAGAAGTATGAGGACGAGCAAGGTTAATTTTCCACTTTACGCTCGGGCTGCTGCAGCCAGCTAGGGGAGTCTACCAAGAGCTTAAACATGCCTCGCTTGCAGAACACCAACGATTCGATACCGCCATGAGATCTGGCGACACCACACTCCCTAACCTCCAAGGAGCTCTCTAATGGACGATTCGCGTTTGATCGGCTGATATGAAACTCGCGTCTCAAATTTAGCTCCGCAGCACCTCATCAGCCTGACGTCTTCATACCTCGCTAGTGGGCCCCGCTGCATCGCGTGTAAAGCTCGTAGCCCGCTTTCCTCCTGCGAAGGGGTGCTGCCTCCGGCGGCTGGGTCTCTGCCCCAGACCCCGTGGCTCCTCTCGCTGCGCTCGAGTCGGAGCGTCGAGGTCCCCCGTATAACTAACTGCACTCGCAGCCGGAGATGGTTATGAGTATTTTGATCAACGCCAGATCGATGATGTGAGACTCGCTTGGTTTCACGCTCAGGTCCCACAGCTCCAGCATATTTCTTCACCGCAAAGTGCTACCCAGATGAAGATTTTTGCTGGGACCGCCAAAGCACGACTCGAGCGCAGCGAGAGGAGCAGCGGGGTCTGGGGCAGAGCCCCAGCCGCCGGAGGCAGATATACACCTAGACATTAAAACTCATGAACATTCATGCAGAAAGGCTATTTGACAAGAGGTAAGAACAATGCCCGCAGGTATGTCGGGATCATTCAGATGGTTTTTTTGCGGCGAAGCGCTTTGTCGGCCTCCCAGACACCTCGGTCGATGACCGCTCCTAGGGTGAGGACCCCGCCAATAATAGCGCATACGCCGGTGAGGAAGGAACCAAACGACTTGGGGCGTCGTTCACGGTTGATGACTTTCATGGGCGAGATGTCGTATTCGAAGAACACTCCCGGCATACCTCCTCTTTGGTGCAAGGTGTTAGGGTGGTCTTCGTCTCTGCCGCCGTCGTGACTACGCTCGTGCGAAGTGACTGAGTATTCGTTTGTGTCGGTTGCTTGGCCGTTGATCCATTCGAATCGAGTTGCTACTACTTTGATAAAGTATCGGTAGCTGTATCTTTTCTGTTCTGTCTCGTGGACAGTGTTGTCTAGTGGAGAATGTCTGCGGTCATTAACTCCCTTGGTGCCCTCCACCGGAGGTCCAAATGACAAGTGGTGGATGGTGTGTGAAAACGTAAACGGCATGTCTGGTTTGGAAAACAAGGTTAAATCGTGTGTATGTTGCATGCTGTTGGTTAACGAAGCTCCAGGAGCAAAATGCAAATTGCCCAGCACCTTGTTGACACTGACTTTTCCAGCAATGTTACATCCTTCGTCACGAGTAGCCCGGATTTTCTCTTGATAATGCTCCTCCTCACATTGTTCCATTCCCGAACCGTCATGGAACGCCCATCCGACAGCAGCATATGCCTGTTTAATCTCTGCACATGTGTTACAGCATTCACCATCAGGCTTGGATCCGTAACAAGAACCACAATAATTAGGGTCGTTTTTCAGTCGTTGACTGATCGCATTGATCTCCTGGTCCGATTCGAGCTGCAATTGACTCGATGAAATCCTATTTCCCTCGGGATCCAATCTTGTTTTGAGCACATTGTGCTCGATTTCTGCCTGGATCTCACCAGATGCATCCATGGCATCCATGGTTACGAGATCACATGGCATATGGGGAAAAGTGACATTTAAATAGATATCTAGTCGCTCTCCTCTTGCTTTGTCCACTATCAGCTCTGGTGCAAAGTCGATTCGTCTGTAGTCAATCCATTCCCACAAAGTGAGCCACACTATTAGGACTATTGACACAATTGTGACAATACCACCGGACGCCGTTCGAATTCTGGCATCCTCTACCGTCTTTGAAAACGCATCAAATGAGAGCAGTCTCTTAGGAGGCATTTTTCTCTAATTTTTAGCTTCCCTCTCTAATCAATAGAGATATGTTTCACTTCACCGTCGGCTGGGGCTCTGATCTATTCAATCCACGTGGAAGCGAAGACAGCTGCATTATACGGCTCTTAAATTACTGGGGGATCACCCTATATCAGAGTACTATTCAACTAACCGACATGTAATGTTTGAGCTTTTATGCACCTCGATATACTTGATGTCCGGATCTCCGCGACGCTATCTAAAGGATGAAGACAGCCTCAGGCAGTGGGGGCTTGCCCCCTGACTCCGTTGAACCTCTCACCTCTCTCGAGCTGAATGCCTCGATCCCAGTTATGGTGATGAATATCTGTGATTATCACCTTAGGCATTAGGGTTTGAACCTGTGGGAAGCAAACCGGGGACTAAAGCTAGACTATGTACATTCTATTAAAGTGCCTATTTCGAGCCCATTATCTTGCGGACTGTGTTTATTTTGTCGTTAAAGTCATCAACCGCTGCTTTGATGGCAGCCGCGGTGGGGTTTACTGTTTCTAAGCTCGTTTTAAGTGAAGTGAGGGCTCGACGAGATTTGTAGATCCAAGTAGAAATGTCGTTCGACCATCGCCGTTTTTCGAGATGTTCACACAGATTAATAACTGATTGTAGGGCCTCTAATTGTGGCTGGAAGTCAACCTCGGTAGCATATGAATTAGGCGTTGGTTTTGATCTTAGATTCAACGATGCTGATATGCTGGGGGTAGAATTTATAACTGACTTTAGAGCCTTAATTCCATGATTTCTGTCAAATGAACCTGTCGGTTTAGTCTTGGGGTCCGAGTATATGCAGTTAAATAAATCACAGTATGCCAACATTATCGGAACCAACATTCGTGAACGTTTAGCACTGCCTTTGCTAAGATTAACAATCTCATTTACGATGAGCAGCTCATTGGGACTGATGGTATGTCCGCTATTAATATAAGCTCGGATGAGTGCTGCATACATTTCAGCTGATGGCTTAAGTTCTGGTCGAGAGATAAATAGTCGAATTAACGGCTCTACAAGCTGCAGTGAACCCTGGATTTCTATACTTTTAATATAGATATTAAAGTGTGAAGTGTCTAAAAGAGAACTGTTTTCTTGAAGAAGTGATTCAAATATTTGGAAAACCTTGTTGTAATTAGCTGTTCTGTAAAGACAATTTAGTAAAATGGAAAGTTCTGGCTTGTTAATTTCAAACCTGCCTCTGGTGTCGGAAGATTCTGAATTGGCTTTTAAGCTCCATCCAACAAGTCTTTTTAAATCAAAATAAGACTCAAATTCATCCAATACCAGCTGGGCACCATTCTGATCTGCCATTGTTGCATACAGGTATGATCTAGCTAGCGGGGCGTCCAACTGGATCCCTTGACGGTGTTTGGTTTGGTCCAAAAATTCTGACCACACTTGTTTCCGATACTTCGACTCTTCGGGCCTTCTTCCAAGAATATTCAACATGGTTGTATAAGTGATCCTGTCTTTTTTTGGGATTTCTTCGTAGAACTTCACAATTTGGTCCGTTGGAGCTTTGTTGCCTAAAGCCGAGAGAGTTGCATTAGCATTAACAACAACAGTCGCACTCTTCCATGGCAGATTGGATATTGATGTTTGATATTTATCAAGTACAGTATCGACCCCCTTTTTATCAACCTCTATACTGCTGTTCTTGTTGAACATTATCGAATATGTATAGGAATTTTCTGGTACCCCCCATTTTTTGAGTACTTTATATATCTTCTGAGCCAATTGCTCCTTATATTCAAACTTATTTCCCTGTATTTTAAAAGGTAAAGCCGTTGTTATCTCATTAATATCATGACTCAATACGTACTTCAAGATGAGATTCATTCCCACTGACCCATTCGTTCTCGCTAGCTTGACAATGTATATAGCTTTAGCAAGATTTCCCTTTTTTAATTGCTCTTCGACATCTTCCGCTACAAGATATGAGTTTTTCACTCGCTCTACTGAAGTTCCAAGAAATCGAAATACTAAACCATGCCGAACATTGAAAGATGGGCTGGACCTTAAGAGTTTGTAAATATCTTGATTAAAAAACAACTCCACTCTTGATGATAATAGGTCATTTACTTTGAATATATCTGGCTTGGATACTTCCTCATCTCTTTCCTTGATATTATTTTTAACTCTATGTTTATCGTAGCCATCTCCGTCGTCTAGAACATCTCGCAAGCGATGTTTTATGGGGATATTTCCTTTCCTTGTTAGTTGCACACAACTAATTGTGGAAAAGTAGAGTTTAGGGCTCAAGCCATGAACTCCTTTTCTCAATAGTTCTAACATTCCTCGCCACTTTTTCTATGGCTTGATAGGACAGGACATCTTATCAAGATCATTTTCGTGCCTACATTTAATATTTTCCTGCGTTATCAAAAGATAAGGGTTAGGTCAGACCTTAGAGTGAGTACCGTAGCCTACTCCCTATCCCTTTCCATTTGTAATTCAGAATACAATACCAAAGCAACAATGGTTGAGATAGCAGTATATTCTATCTTTACGTTAGTCACTGTTTTCAAACCCAGTTTTGACCCGTTGTTGCGATGGTATAGATACAGTCTGAATCTGCGGCGTATAAAGTCCACGCCGCATAAGGTTATTATCTAGTTCAAGTCAACCATAAAATACAACACATCCTCTCGATCTTAAATTATATTCATCCGCCCTGCGATGCCTTCGGAAATTAGCGAAGTGAAGCAGCTCGACGAGATAATTAATGATTTGATTTCAAACTATTCTGGCTATAATCTAATCCAACGATTGACAAGTCTAGTAACCTCCGTCGCACATGGAAATGAACATCGAATTCGAGTCTATGAGCGAATTGCTCAATTGATTAAAGAAACCACAGAAAGTAGTACCTTGTTTGAGGAAAATCGCAAAAAGCTACTGAAACTCAATCCCAATAGTCTTTGGGCCAAGGAGGATTCTCAATGGGTAACTCAAGTGGATTTGGCCTTGGAACAAACGTGTAATACCCTAGATTCAACCATTCGGTCCTATGTGGAAGTACACAATTATAGCGAAGCTGTCCTTAAATCAATTGAGCTTGGTACTTTCTATGTTAATAATGGAGATTTGGTTTCTGCCCAGAGATATTATCGCAGAGCATCTGACCTTAGCTCTAGTAATCAGGGGTCTAGACAGCTGTTTTTAACAGGACAGTCTCAGGTCAAACTTGCGGAGCTTGCTATTATCAACAAGCAGTGGTCTCTGGCAAAGAACCTTGTCAATAGGAGTTTACCTCTTGATAACAATGGCAAGCTGAAACTATCACAGATCCGCATGGATATCGATTCAATCGTCAGTTTACAGCTTATCTACTCAATAGCCTCTCTTGGACTGGGTAATTTCGAGGAATCTGTCGGTTCGTTCTTGAAAATTGGCGAGGGCTTAAGTAGCCAGCAAGCTATGCCCTCTGAGATGTCATGGGAAGGATTCAATGCAAACTCTTCTGTTGAATCTGAAGGCGCAGGTGTTGAGATAAAGAACGACCAAATGGGAGAGAGAGTTGTAAATAACCAAAAGAGCGGATCTTTTGTTTCAAACCCAAATGCTACTTTACCAGATAACTCAGACTTGGCAATTTCTTCGGATTACTTGAAGAAGGCTCTTAGCTCCATTCTAATTATCAAATTCAAGGATATTGGCATTATTGTTACTATATGTGCACTGGCAATGCTTTCTCGACAGCACCTCCGCTTCATGATCGATAAAGACCATCTCTATTCTGCTCTTATTGAAGATGCTCCTTATTTGCGTGACCTTGTTACTTCATTTCTAAGTTTAAAACTTAAAGAGTTCCTCAATCTTTGGGACTCTCATTCTATCTCTTTTAAAACCGACCTCTACCTTAAGCCTCATTACAACAAATTATACACCCTTATAAGAGAACGTGCATATGGCCAATACTTGTTTGTTTTTAAATCAGTTCCTCTCGAATCTTTGCAGAATGTCATTTCGGATGGGAGCAATGTAGTCAACGATTTGTCGTCTTTTATTAACAAGTCGGGCTCTAATATGAGAATTGACGAATTGAATAGCTTAGTATCTATTGCTCCTCAAGACGAGTACCGTGAAGTGTATGTAAAAGGTGAGGAGCTGGTTTCCGATTTTGTTCAGGATTCCTATAGTCTCATGTGGGCAGTAAACTGTATGAATCTTCCGCCCGTCTCACATTCAGCTAAATAGCTAATTTATTTATTATCATTATTCATATGTTATAGTCTCGTTCGTTTAATTAAATGCGTAGTCTCCAGATACCCAACGGTTCAACATCTCGAGAGAGTTTTTGGGTTGATTATAGGGAACTAAATGTTAGCCTCGATCACATGTGTTTTGGGACTATTATATTGTACTTACCCATATGGCCCGCATCGTAAACTCTCAAGAAACTGAACTTATCAACATTTTTGACTTGGCCAGCTATGCTACCATCAACCGACCAATTTTGCATTGGAGTATCACGGAAGGTATCACCCTTAGACCACTCTAGAGCATTAACCCATGCTTGATTTCCCAGCCAGTTACATTGGAAGTCTTTGTCTCCAGCATAAATAAGCACAGGAATACCAGATTCTAGTAGATAGGCCACATCTTGATGGAATGGCATGGAACGATCCCCCTGAGAATAAAATTGCCTAACAAGTTAGAAACAGCTGGAAACTTACCTGAAAACAATAGCCATACTTACGCTCCAACATCATGATCACAACCTACGAATGACTCAACTTCAGATCCAATAGCTCGCTTGACATCAGCTAGGTTCATATATTCAGTGATCCATTCTTCTTGAACATAGCAAAGTGAGCTATTACCACATGGAACTCTCATATCATATACATTAAGCCCAGTCTCTCGAAACGGCTGCTTGATGACACCGCAATGTATCTCAGAGGGAACACAAGCCAGAGCAGTAGGATTCTGATAGCACACTTCTAGAAGTCTTTTACATCGTGGCCACTGGTCACGCATATACTGGCACTGGTCAGGGTTCAACACCGCAGGGTGACCACCTTTACCGCATGCCATAGGTTCAAAATATTCATCTTGAATAAGTGGATTTGTAATGCCATTGCCTATAAGTATCGAACTGAGATTGAAGTTTTTAGTAGGGTCCTCATTATTAGAAATAATTTCTTTAGCAAACGCGGGAATGTAATGTCCAGCGTATGATTCTCCAGAAATATGAAATGGAAGGCTACTGTACTCAGGGAATTGCTGGAAGAATAATTTCAAAAACGCATAGAAGTCTTTTCCAGCAGCAACGGTCGATTTCACAGGCTTGGAAGAATATGAGTGACCAACGTTAACCGGCTGATCAAGGAAGATGATGCTTGCATTGGAGTTCCAGGAGTACGGGTTATAGATGGGCTTTAGGTCATATCCGATCGCGCTAGGTCCCAGTTCAAAGAATAGACCGCCAGTCATTGAAGAACATCCTGGTCCACCGTTGATCCAAAGAACAAGTGGATCAGTTTTGGGGTCATTGCGCGATTCAAAGAACCAAAAGAAGAAGTGTTTATCGTCGTCTTCAATATCAAGATATCCAGAGTATTGCAAGACATTGTCGATTCCCAATTCATTGGGTGATTTGATTCGTAGTTTGTGGTTCGGAGTCTCCTCATTTGTAACTTGATACAACCAATCGTTCTGGGGAAAAGACTTTATGGGTTTTGAAAAAGTCAATATCTTGTTGACTGCATCTGGGTGGTCCTGGACCAATGACTCCCAGATAGAGTACATGCGAGGGGACGACAAAACAGAATTAGAGTCTCCGAAATACTCAGCAGCTTGCTGAATTATAGACTCAGTATTGTCTATAGCCAACTGAATTTGGGGTAAATCATGTTTATACGAGCCCCAGGAACCAAATGTCAAGGAAAAAGCGCTCACGGCACATTGGAGAGATGCAGCAGCAGCAGCAAAGGCAGCTTTCATTTTAACTGTCAGTTTAAGGTCAACGTGAACTAGATGATAACGCCGCTTATAAGCTGCTTTATACTGTTTCTTATATCCCACCAGATTTATGGTGGTCTCCCTGCTTCCATCATGTTTATTTACTGGTAATAGCGATATGCACAGAGATAAAGATTAGGGTCCTTGATACGGCACCACCTGCCGATCTCGGAATCCGATGGCTAAGCAGTCATTTACAAGCGGAAGATGGGATAAACGGCATATACCATTGAATTCGCCGTTGTCTCAGAAGAATCATCAGAAAGGATTACTCTAACTAGGACAGATATTGATTTTTTGTTAATTCATTTTGCTGATATTAGGTATGCTATCTGTAAGCCCTATAAACTGTGGTAGAAATTTAAGTCTGGTATCTCTAGGATAAGGAATTAAGGCAATATAGATTGTTCTTTCCCTAGTAGATGCTGACTAACTAAGCAGACTTATTGTGGAATACATCTCCTTAATTATCCTTAAACATATAGACCAGGTTGCATGAAGACCCCTATGCACCTTAAAGTTATCTATTGAAAATCTCCCCTATCTGGCTAGCATTAGACGAACAGCAGCTTGTTCCTTCGACCTTCCAATAGACCTCAAGACTAAAGTTGAAGATTTTCGACTATGTATAGCTCAACATTATGCAACATCATACCAAATTGGACTAGAAGCTTTGCGGACCAAGCTTTGTATTACAACCCTCGCTATTCGCTGGAACCGCGTGCTCATCTCCGTAATCTTATTGTAACGGAGGTTAGGTTCAAACGTTTTCTTGCAGATTAATCCCGCATAAAAGCATAAATAAGCACGGGCACCTAATGTGATTGTGGATCTTGGCTCTTCTTGCTCATTTACGTTAGCGATTTTCTTTCTCTTCTAAGTCCTTAAACGTGAAAAAAAAAAGAATCAGTCAAATTCATGGAATACCAGTCTGACAGAGAGTAGATCCAATATTTTTGGCTCTAAATTCAGGAACAGTATTTGTACTGCTTTCAACAAACAACATGTCATCATCCCACGAAAGAATTCATGATCACAACGAACAAAGTCCATTATTACAAGAACATACTCCCACTCGTCAAGGCAGCGGTTACGCAAGGAATCTAAGTTACATTATCGACAATGACAATGATACTAGCTCAGTAACTAGTGGTCATAATATTGTCAGGCCAGCCACTTTGATAAAGTTACCCGAGACAGGAGCTTTAAAACCCCCTGCTAGTTCGTACTGGTCCTACTATATACCTGCATTTTCATGGATCTCTGAATACCAGTTTTCATATCTTCTAGGCGACTTCGTAGCTGGAGCTACGCTGGCGAGTTTTCAGATTCCTGTCAGTATGAGTTATGCTACATCGCTAGCAAATGTGCCGACAATTTCTGGCTTATACGGGTTAGTCGTACCGCCTATAATATATGCTATTTTCGGTTCGGTTCCGCTGATGATTGTTGGCCCTGAGGGCCCAATATCTCTAGTAGTAGGCCAGGCGATGATTCCATATATTCATAAGCATGGTAATGATATTATAAATTCGGCCACAACGCTGTCACCATCTGAAGTCACTGGCATTATAGCGGGCTCTTCCGGGGCAGTATTACTCAGTGCCGGCTTGCTGAGATTGGGATTTCTTGATTCGGTGCTTTCCAAAGCGCTTCTTCGTGGGTTTATTTCTGCTGTCGGCTTTGTCATGATGGTTGACCAGTTGCCCGCTTTGCTGGGCTTGACCGATTTAATGCATGAAATCACCGAAACCCACCCGTCTCCTATTGGCAAACTGCTCTTTCTGCTTGAACACTGGAAAAAAGCTGACCCATTAACATCTAAAGTGGCTTTTCTGGCCCTTTTCACTGTGCTCTTTTTGCGAATAACAAAACGCAAATATACTGGTAAATTCAAACTCCTTCACTTTTTCCCAGAAATCCTTTTTGTTGTTATATTATCGACTGTCCTCTGTACATATCTGAATCTTGATCAAGCTGGTCTGGAGGTGGTAGGTGCAATTACTCCTGGAAAGGTCGTAGTGGAGTTCCCTATTTCTCCCAGAAAATGGCATGATTTTAGAGCCAATTTTTCGGCCTCTTTTTTTGCTGCTGTTCTAGGCTTTTTCGAATCTACCATTGCAGCGAAGGCAATTGGCAGCAGGTATGATTGCAATATCTCCACAAATCGTGAACTTGTGGCATTAGGTTTGTGTAACATTGGCGGAAGCTTGGTCAGTGCTTTGCCGTCCTTTGGCGGCTACGCCAGAAGCAAGGTTAACGGAGTATCAGGAGCTAAAACCCAGATGTCATCTATTTTTATGGCAATGTTCACTGTCATTTCCATTGCATTCTTAATGCCCTATTTTTTCTATCTTCCTAAATGTGTGCTTTCCTCCGTAATTACGGTGATTGGTTTGTCACTGGTTGAAGAAGCACCAGCCGATATAAAGTTTTATTGGAAGATAGGCGGGTATCAGGACCTATTTACATTGTTTCTTACCTTGATATTCACCATGATGTGGTCTGTTCAAACAGGAATCGCTGTGGGAGTTTTTTTCTCGGTGGTCCGTGTCATTCGACATGCCACTAGACCTAGAATTCAAATCCTGGGCAGAATTCCTGGAACGAACATTTTTCGCAATGCTGATGAAAACCCTGATGCTCTGGAAGCTATTGAGGGTTGCCTGATAGTCAAAATCCCTGAACCATTAACGTTTGCTAATACGGGCGACCTTGCCAATAGACTAAGACGACTAGAACTTTACGGATCAATGCGTGTTCACCCTTCACATCCACGATTGGTTGAGCAAGACCACATTCATTATATAATCATCGACCTCCGCGGAATGACTGAATGTGACTCAAGTGCTGTTCATGCTTTGCATGAAATTATAGTCGGCTATGTCAACCGCAACATCACAGTCATCTTCACCAGAATGCCGCATGACCGAACTATCAGGAAAATGTTCGAATCATCAGGCATCAACAAGATAGTTGTTCGCCAGAGTAAAGGACATGCCTTTTTTGATACAATTGAAAACGCTTTAATTCATATAGACTCTGTAACGCCAGGGGAAACTGCGTAATATACTATTTATACATTAAAGTTACAATTGCAGAAGTAACCAACTGAATAGAAGTAAACAAAGCATACTCTTATACAACTACGTGGAAATGATCTCTGCCCTTGGAAATTCCGGCCTTGACAATTTTAGCAATTTCGTCAGCATCTTTGGTAATTTTTGTAAGGTTTTCGAAACCGTTCTCAGTAACACGGACATCATCTTCAATTCGAATACCTCCTACAGGCATATACTTTTCGAGAACCTTTTCATCGATATATTTAGCTTGCTTGGGGTTTGAAAGAACTGGTTCAAGTAGAAACTTGTTGAAATAAATACCAGGCTCGACTGTAACAACCATGTTAGCTTGCAAGTCTCTTCTAATACGCAAGTATTTGAACATGGGGTCGGGATCGTCATAGTTGGCGAGACCAGCAGTATCATGGGTATCCATACCAAGCATATGACCCAAACCGTGAGGGTAGAAAGATGCCGAGATACGAGACTCAAGAATCTCTTCAGCACTACCATTTCTGAAAATACCCAAGTCGAGGAAATGCTTGATAAGAATTTCGTGCGAAAGTTTATGAAGGTCGTCCCAAGAAGCACCGGGAGCAACTTTATGCATGGTTTGAGTTTGCATATCCAATACAGCGTCGTAGATAGCACGGGCTTCATTAGTCCACTCTCCATTGATTGGGAAAACTCTTGTAACGTCAGCGGCATAAGCCTCCCATTCAGCACCAGCGTCAATCAAGACCAGCTGCTTATCAGCGTCGAGAGGCAAGTCATTCTTAACATAGTGTAATGTACCGCAGTTGACGCCAGAACAGCAGATGGGATCATAAGCTTGGTTCTTAGATCCTTGACGCATGGCGTGATAAACGAATTCCGCATGGATATGACCTTCGTTTTTCTCGATTGGCAAAGCTGACATAACAGCAAGATGCGAGTTGTCAGTGATTTCTGAAGCTCTTTTCATGAGGGTGATCTCAAAGTCATCTTTGATCATGCGGGTCTCATCAACGGCATCAAGAAGCAAATTAGATAGCTGAACAGCAGAATATTCTTCAGATTTGTCGGTGGACAAGATATGAGTACTGGTAGATGTAAAAGCTTTCAAATCAGCCTCGAGATCAGACGAATATTTGACTTCGTCGACATCGTACTTGTCTTGAGCCTCTTTTAAGCTGAGTGGCATACCACTCCACATAACTTCCTCCTTATCTAAAGGAGGAAGATATAATGTGAGCTTATCTTTCGAAACGTCGTAAGTAACATGACCCTCATGAAGATCGTGAGCACCAGTGAAGTAATTGAAATAACGATTCTGACGAAATGGAACAGTTTGGTCACAATGGGGCCATAACTTATCCTTGGCAGCAGCAAAGTAGATGAGACTAGTAGTGGCTACTGATTCTTCAACACCTGATTTCTTTGCGAAGAGCTTGAGGTTCTCAGCAGAACGACGAGCATGCGATTTGGCAGGATACTTTGCAAGTGCAGTCATGGCGTTTTCTTACTTCTTTTTGGTCTATTAGTAGTAGAAATTAAAATAGGATCTCAACTTAAAGATGATGAAAAAAAGTGAAACAATGCCAAGCGAGCAGACTAACTGTCTCTTTTATAGCTGCCTAATGTAGTAGTATAAATTACAGCCTATGCACGGCATCGCTTGGCTGCAATGGCTAACGGCGCATCTCAATTTTCCCGCTGTCGGGGTCCGGTCTGAACATGTCATCGGACCCTGGCTCTAAGAGGCTCCTTGAACGCCTCAGCGAGTTTCGACAGGTTCAGCAGAACCATAATAGACCTTGTACTGTTACCATGATTTAGGAGCGCTTTCGGAAAGGTTGATGGCTAAACCTCTACAATAAAGACTTCGAGCAAACGTATCCTACTACATGCCTTAGATATGCCTATAAGCACCGCTGTTGTACCTGCGGCATCTCATCCGTAACCCCCACACTCCTCCATATAGCTGAGATATCTAGCAACTATAGCTTACAACTCTATCTTGTACTCTACTTCAGCTGCCGACAAATTCCAATGCTCAAATCATTTCAGAAATTAAGGGGAGCTGTGACTCTCTTGTAAGTGTGAATTAAATAATTGAGCTTATTGTTTATGTTTCTTGTAACAATTGCAATTGTGCTTCCCTCGTTGATTGACAAGGAATACTAACAACACCACAATAGTCACAATCCCGAATCTGCTGCCTCTCGCAATTTGAAGTCTTACATAGCTCAAAAGTTCGAGGATAGAGGTAAGCGCTCATTTGATGTAGAAGTCACTGAAGCCAATCCCACCTCGGACCAACTCAAATCTATATTGGAATTTGCTGAACAGAACAAGGGCCAGTCTATAGTCACAGATTCTCTCACTCCCGATACTAAATATCCTCCCTCCGTGATCAAGCCAATTCTTGTCGACTGGTATCATGGCAGAATTGCCGTTAATAATGAGTCTTTGGCTAAACAGATTTTAGATGACTTGGCCAAGTTAGGTGAAGACTGATGGTGCGGATAGGATCTAAAGATGCTATATGTTTATTAAAACGAAAATACAAATAAAAAATAACAGAAAACTATAAATACAAATTAGCCACTCTCTTCATGATATATACAAGAATAAACGAAGCTTTAATCCTTGTTCTTCTTATCCTTCTTCTCCTTCTTCACTTTCTTTTCCTTCTTCTCCTTTTTGTCTTTCTTTTCCTTCTTGTCAGACTTAGACTTTTTGCTCTTCTTGGGTGATTCCTCTTCTTCGTCTCTCTTTCTCTTTTGCTTCTTGGGCTCCTCCTTAACAGGCTCTTCATCATCGCTGTCTTCGTCATCTGAGTCACCGTCAACGGTGGTGCTTTCAAGTGCATCGGCATCTGCATTGTAAGAGGAAGTAGACTTCAGTGCAACCTTCTCTTGACTGCGGCCATTGACAATTGATCTTACAGAGGAGATCTCTCTACCTTCTAAGGCACTTAATCTCTTTTCAATCTTTACTCTATCTTCAATGCCAACGGTTGCAATGTCATCACGGTCTTCAGCTAAAGCATCATATCTAAGACTGACTGAAGCCTTAGCAGCCAACATACGGGCAACCTTACCCTTATTTCTTCCTGAAGCTTGGCCAATAAGAGAGGCATGATAAATAAGACCGTACTTAGGGGTATCGTGTTTAGTCTTGAGGGCTCTGAAGAGGGCCTTTTCGGCACCCAAAATTTGAACAGTGGAAGCAGGAGCCTTGGCCAGGTTGATCAAACTACCAGCATGGGCAATAAGTCTGGCACCAACAAGTTCTCCCAATAAAGCGGTCAAATTGGGAGCAATGGCAGCCATACGGGCAGATAAATAACTGGACAATTGTTCACGGTATTCTGCAAAGCCAATAACCTGATCGGCAAGACACTTGATATTATCCAAATCGAATTCTGTGATTTCAGTACCCATCGATACTTCGGCAGCCTCCTTGAGTTGTGTTTCAATTTCTTCAGGTAGGACTTCAGACAAATCAGTATCAGAAGCATTTGATCTGTAACCCATGACCTTGATGACCCTAGCATAGGCGACATTGTCTTGGACAATCTTGGCCATCTCTGGGAAGTGCCATCCGTACCATTCCTTGATTCTCATGGCGTATGTGTTGAGTTCCTTGTCAAGGTCATCTAACAATGCAATAGCTTGAACAATCATAGTATCAACCTTATCAGGTGAAAACTTGAGCTTGTGACGACCCAAAGAGTGGGCCAAACCAAGTGACATGGTGGACAAGTCCTTATCGGTTAAACCAGGCAACAAGCTTGGCAAATTCTCACGGATCGCTCTAAATAAATCCAGCGAATTTGAATCGGACACAATTGAAAATGACAATCCAGGTAATTTGTTGATCGAGTTACCCAACTTGGCGTCGGCAACTACAAGAGATGTCTTCTTTTCATCTTTAAATTCATTCAATAGGTTGGCAAGTTTATCAGACACTTTACCCTCGATGATGGCATTGACTTCTTCTAAGGCAGCAGTAGCAGATTCGAACTTAGCAAAAGCCTTGACCTTAAACTGACTGGCAACTTGCTCTGGGGTAGAGAGCTCTTGGATCAAGTTTTCCGATTTATGGATCTTCTTGTCCTTAGCTTTCAACAAAGCATAACCAGCTGATGTCTCGGTAAGAATGAATGTCATTTTGAAATCTAGAAGCTTTTGTTCACCTGCAAATCTCAACTACTTGGTTCTTGAGCCTTTGCACAACAAAACAAAACCCTGAATCAAACGACAATCTAGGTTACAATTCAAAAGTCGAGTATCAAGTTTATATTGAGTAGAAAAAAATTCTAGTTTGAGAGGCTTTTCATTTTTTTTTTCATGCATGAAAATTCGGGGTTAGGTACAGCACCCTGGATCTTGTTCTTGAATTTACAGGGATTTTAATGACCTTTACAAGCATAGACGATACCCTAAACCGATGCCATGAGCTCGAATCAAGGCACGCGGGTCTCTAAGAGCTCCAGTGAACTGGAGACGCTTATATCTATTCTCTCTGGGCAATTTAATTTGCCGCTTGCTAGCAACCTTACGTTCTATATCTAATAGCTTAAACCGCCCCTCTTCCGCTGAATTCCGTGCTCTTCGATCTATTTATATAATTGAGGGTATCCACTGCCGAGTCGCTAAAATGAATCCTGAATTGTACTTCCGAGTCGCTAAAATACCCCCTAGTTCTATGTATACCGTTTAAGCGCTGTTGTCCCAAGTGTAGATTATGAACTCTATTCTCATGTCATTTCCGCTTCAGAGAGACTGCATTATTGCGCGATTCTTATAGTGCTTCGAAGTAAACCCTCAAGATGAAATCGTGAATTGTAGTTTTACCGATTTTTCTTTGAAATCGTGAAATTTGACAATAATAACTGCACTGTTTTCTTTTGTCAGCGTATACCCCCCAGAAACCTTGCCAGACTCGAATCGTAACCCCCGTCGAATATACTGAGAAATGTGCATATTCTCGCACACCCCACGCATTCCCCCTGAAAATACCCCCGGTATTTTGTTGTGCCGGGCCACTTATCCCCGCACATGCTGCCCCCACGTAACTGTTCATTTCCCCCAGAAAATTCCGTGGGGTGTTCTGACGACCTGGAAGAGTAGTATAAATACAACGCAAACACTTTTTCCAAAGCTCATTTCTATTTGATTTATCAGTGCAAAACATTAATTAAATTAATTTAGACGCAATGACTGTCATTACTGGATATAAAGTTCGGGACATCCGATTCCCCACCTCTCTGGATAAGACTGGCTCTGATGCCATGAACGACGCCGGCGACTATTCTGCTGCTTATATTATTTTCGAGACGGATAAACCTTCTCTCGAAGGTCATGGTATGACATTTACCATTGGACGTGGTAACGATATTGTGGTCTATGCCATTCAATACTTCGCTGAAAAACTGAAGGGTCGAACTCTAGAAGACATCACTGCTGATATTGGCGGCACCTGGAAGTCATTAGTTGCGGATTCTCAATTAAGATGGATTGGTCCCGAAAAGGGTGTAATTCATTTGGCACTTGGAGCCACTGTCAATGCTATTTGGGATTTGTGGGCCAAGTCTGAAAACAAGCCATTATGGAAGTTGGTTGCCGACTTTACGCCTGAACAGTATGTCGCAGCCATTGACTTCAGATATCTTACAGATGCTTTGACCCCAGAAGAGGCTCTTGAAATGCTCCGCAATGCCGAAAAGGGAAAGAAGGAAAGACTTCAAGATGCTTTAAACAATAAGGCTGTCCCTACTTACACCACTTCGGCTGGTTGGTTAGGTTACAGTGATGATAAAATGAGAGCTTTGCTCCAACAATCCATCAAAGATGGATATAAGCATTTCAAACTAAAAGTCGGCGGAGACCTTGAAAATGACAAGCGTCGTCTCAAAATTGCCAGAGAAGAAATTGGACCTGATGCTGTGCTAATGATCGACGCTAACCAAGTGTGGTCTGTTCCTGAGGCTATTGAATACGTCAAGGAACTAAAGGAGTACAAGCCATATTTCATCGAGGAGCCAACATCGCCTGACGATATTCTGGGTCATTTGGCTGTTAAAAATGCTCTTAAACCATATGGTATCAAGGTAGCTACCGGTGAAATGTGTCAGAACAGAATTATTTGGAAACAGCTCCTTCAGTCTGGTGCCATTGATGTTGCTCAGATAGACTCTTGCCGCCTAGGTGGTGTGAATGAAGTCTTATCGGTCTTATTGCTAGCCAACAAGTTTAACATTCCTATTGTCCCTCACTCTGGTGGTGTCGGACTTCCAGAATACACTCAACACATCTCAACTATTGACTATGTCAGCGTATCTGGTAAGCTCTCACTATTGGAATACGTTGACCACTTACACGAACACTTCGAGCACCCCTCAAAAGTTAAGGATGGCTATATCGTAACTCCTTTAGAACCTGGTTACTCAGTACAAGTCAAACCGTCTGCTTGGGAAGACTATGGCTTCCCTAACGGCAATTGGTGGAAGTCACCTGCTGCTGAGGGTATTGCTAATAGAGTAATCCTCAACAAGCCTTGAATAAAATAACGTTCTTATATTAATAGAAAGATATAGCTCTATATGCTCTCTTCTCATGTTCTATCCCTGAGTAATCGGCGCCCTACCAATTTGTGTAACTCCTGCATGCCCCTATTGCGAGGAAATCTACACATTATACTTGCTCAGGATTTAAAAGCTATGCTCAACTGAGATACTAAGTAGACAAGTGAGAAATTAAATTGGTCGGTTATGGAGAAGGAAAACATAACAAACGGTGCGAAGTTCCTAACCGCTATCTTCTTGAATTCCCCACGAGCCTAACCGCTATCACCACATGCTACTATGATCGCCGTAAAACCCCCCACTAAATATAGTATATTGGCCATCTGTCAACCTTGCTTGGATATCGATTCTACTTCAATCGCAGGTACATGTCGATATAATTAGAAGAGAGTGAAAAATGAGCTCGTACCCTCATTTATTATCACATCCCATTGCTAAAAAAGTCGATTCCATTTATCGCAATCGTCTTGGATTATTTGTGCAGAATGGTCAATATAAAGCACACAGCTTGCCAGCTGTTTACGATCGCCAGCGCACCTCCTCTGAGGATTCGGTAGTTTTGTATGTCTACTCAATTGACGGGACTGAAAGACCCAGTTTTGAAGTAGCAACATCCGACCCCGCTAAATTTCGTCAAGCAAAGGTTGGTGATAGCTTTGGACCTTCGTGGACCACTCACTGGTTCCGAGTCGCTATCAAAGTACCTTCAGATTGGAAGAAGGTCTCCGAAGATGTCATTTTCCATTGGGACTGTGGTAATGAAGGATTTGTCTTTTTAGAAGATGGACGCCCACAAGTTGGGCTTTCTGGAGAAGAGAGACAGGAGTGGATTCTACCCAAAGAATGGGTCAAGGACGGTAAATGGCACACGTTTTATATTGAGACTAGTTGTAACGCCATGTTTGGCAATGCTGACCCTCATGATAATATCCAGCCACCTACCGATGATAGATATTACAAATTAGCCACTGCTGATTTGGTTTTGCCAAATAAAACAGCCCGTGCATTGCGTCACGATTACAATGCAATCATGGATTGTGCGTTGAACCTTTCGGAAAATTCGTGGCAGAAACATCGTGCCTTGGAAGTAGCCAATGAGATTATTGATACATTTGATGAGGCTAACCCCGACTCTTCTCTTGTAAAATGCAGAGAAATTGCTGCTAAGTTTCTTGGAAGTCAGGTCGACTCTGGAGCAATTTTCGACTCAAATGGTGCTGCTGGTGACGTTTCGAGCGCTAGTGAACCCATCATCACTGGTTTGGGCCATTGTCATATTGATACTGCTTGGTTATGGCCTTACGCTGAAACACGTCGGAAGATTGGCCGCTCATGGGCAAGCCAATTGGACCTCATGGAGCGTTATCCTGAGTATAATTTTGCTTGTTCCCAGGCCGTCCAATACCAGTGGCTCAAAGAAGACTATCCAGAATTATTTCAGCGACTCAAAAAACAAGTCGAAGCTGGTAGATTCATTCCGGTTGGTGGATCATGGGTTGAATGTGACACGAACATTCCCTCGGGTGAGTCGGTAGCTCGACAATTTTTGTATGGACAAAGGTTCTTCCAGGATAATTTCAACAGTCGGTCGAAGACTTTCTGGTTACCTGATACCTTTGGGTATAGCGCGCAGATTCCTCAATTGTGCAGACAAGCTGGAATTGAACGATTCTTAACTCAAAAGTTGAGTTGGAATAATATCAACAAATTCCCCAACACCACTTTCAACTGGGTTGCCTTAGATGGTAGTCAAGTTATTTGTCATATGCCGCCTGCTGATACCTATAACTCGAACTGTTCAGTTTCTGAGCTTAACTTGTCTGTTAATAACAACAAAAATCGTGGGATTCATGAGAAATCATTGCTATTGTTTGGATACGGTGATGGTGGCGGTGGCCCGACAACAGATATGCTGGAAAGAATGCGCAGAAACAGGGGTATCTCAGACACGGTTGGTGAAATTCCGAGAGTTGAAATGCATGGAAATGTTGATAAGTTTTTTGATCAAATTGCTGTGAGAACTGATCAGGGAAAGAAACTGGTTTCGTGGATTGGTGAGCTTTACTTTGAATTCCATCGTGGTACATATACTACCCAAGCAAATACAAAGAAGAACAACAGAGCGAGCGAAGTTTTATTGCACGATGTTGAATTTGCTGCTACTATTGCTTCAATTGTTAATCCTGCATATCAGTATCCCAAGGGCAAGATTGATGAAATGTGGGAACTTACTTTATTAAATCAATTCCATGACGTTTTGCCAGGATCCTCTATTGAGATGGTTTATCAGGATGTCGACAATATATATGCTGATATTAACAAGATTGGAACAGAAATCTTACGTGGATCTATTGCTGCCGCTGGTATAAACCTTATTGAAGAGGGAGCCGAGACAAGAAATCTGATCGCTATTAATACTTTGCCCTGGGTGAGATCGGAAATCGTCAAAGTCCCCATTGTTACAAGTAACAGTGTAGGATCTGAGTATGTTCGTTTTGTTTCAGATCCATCGTCGCAAGCTTTGGCATTCCCAGCTCTACACGAAGCTGAAGATTCAAGTACCCCCACCGTCACGGTTAAAGAGGTTAGAAAGGGCATTTTTGTGTTTGAGAATTCGAACCTGCGTGCAACTATCAGCAACGGCCTATTGACCAGTTTATATGACAAAGTCAATAATTATGAAATAATTCCTGAGGGAGAAAAAGGCAATCAATTCGTTATTTTTGAAGATCAACCCTTGAACTGGCAAGGATGGGATACCGAAGTTTACTCCCTCAACAAGGCCAAAAAATTACCAGCCGGCACAACAAAGATCGTTGAAAATGGACCACTACATGCCGCTATTATTGTCGAACAACAAATCAGCGAGCGTAGTTGGATTAAGACCACAATCTCTATGGATGCGGTAGTCGGTGGCGATTCTGCTGCTCTCTCATATCTAGAGTACAACAGTGAGATCGAATGGCGCGAATCTTGTAAGTTTCTCAAAGTTGAGTTTCCTGTTGACGTTCATGAAGACTTTGCTACCTACGATTCGATGTACGGTAGTGTTAAGAGACCCACCCATTATAACACCATGTGGGATGTTGCCAAGTTTGAAGTTTGCTGCCATAAGTATGCCGATTTATCAGACTTTTCATATGGAGTTACAGTTCTCAACGATTCTAAATATGGGTTCTCAGCCCATGGAAATGTAATGAGACTGTCATTGTTGAGATCTGCCAAGGCTCCTGATGGGAACGCTGATATGGGTAGACACAATATTAGATACGCTATTCTGGGTCATGCTGGAAGGATCAGCACTGAGGTGGTCCGGGTTGCCCATAATTTTAACCACCCTTTGCGAGTATTTTCGGTTCAGGACGACAGCAAAGTTGCGTCTGCGACAGCTCTTTATAAGATTGGTACACTAATCCACTTTTCTGGTCCCAACAATATTATCGTCAGTGCCATTAAGAGAGGAGAAGATGACCCCGATGTTATTTCTAATGCCAAAACTACCAATATTAGTGCCCGCAAAAGTAAGTCCGTAATCGTACGTCTTCACGACAGTTTAGGCGGAAAGACATCAGGAGATATTGTGACATTATTACCTATCAAAAAGGTATTTAAATCAAATATCTTAGAGGATGATGGAGATGAGATTGAATTCCATACCTCTACTGATGGTGTTCATATTCCAATAACTTTGAGACCTTTTGAAATCGCCACATATAGACTTGAGATTGCTTAAAAGTATATATATACTCTTTACATATATAAATGGCCTCCGCCATCTTCTGCATTGGTAGTTAGGCTTTGCCCGGATTATCTCCATATCTCGTTTAAATGTCTTCCCTGCATACTGGGCTGCATTAAGCTGTCATTAATAGTTTGGTCGCTCATTCAAAAAATGTTGATTCCATGTTGGGTTCCCCCTTTGCTGAAGCTCGATTCGGGGCCCGTTGCTACTTTCGCTTCACTGAAGTCGGAACGTCCAGAGCGCCAGAAATGTCATGGGAGACAGAGAAACAATCTGGGCCCAGCTACCGGAGGTAACAGTGGGCATTTGTTTAACCTGTTAGTTCTCTATTTTTAACCAACATCATAACTATATATAATTATTGTACTTCGAAATAAACCTGAAACAGACGCTGCTTCTCTTCCCCTGATTTTGGACTGCATCCTGGAGTTGCTGTTTATGGAAACATGCACTCAGCATATCATCAAACGATAAGCACGCCAGATGCGCCTTGAAGAGCGCCCTACGTACGTTATCACTAATAAGTATCACATGAAAAGGACATCGACCAGATTACATTTGAGTCCACCTTAGAACGGCGATCTTTACAGGTTGAAATTTTCTTATATTCGCACACGACCACTTAACTCTCTGGTATAGACTCGGCTGTGATCCTAATCAAGAGCGACGATTAATATCTTCTATCTGGACTGTACATACGCTGGGTTGTTACTAGTGTCGATCCAGCTCATTATTCTAACGGTGAAACATAGCGGAAATTGTTTCGATACTCTGTGGCTCCGACTTGATAAGATTCCGGTTACGCCGGATTATTTTTGTTTAAATATTCTGGTTCTCCATTTTCCATTTGTCCAAAACTCTTCGCGAAGTTCATACTTTTATGATCGACGTAGAACAGCTTCAAAATCGTAAACTTTCGTGATGACTTCTTTGAATGCTGTTAAGAAGCCGCTCTCCAAGCATAGAGAAAATCTTCAAACGGTCGCAGATGCTGACTCTGGATCCGTTTCATCACAGTCTGTCGATGACGATGCCAGTACATCGTGCAGCACGTCCTCTTCAGACTCACTCTGTAGTTCAGTGTCCATATCTCGTTCGTCATCTTCAGCGTCAATTTCGGACAACAGCAGTAGTCATGTTAAATTTGACGATTCATCTTTTCTTCAAGAACCCTCTCTCTCGACTGAGTCAAAGTCTCCTTCCGCTGTATCGCTATTAACGATTCCATCTCACAAAAGCTTCCGTTCCTTTATTCATCGACATGAAATCCCTCGTAAATTCTTGCATATTTCAATCGGCTTCATAACCCTATGGTTATATACCCAAGGGTTTGTAGTCTCACAGATAACACCAGTGCTAACTACAATGTTTATAATCATTGGTGGAACTGATCTCATTAGATTTAGAAATGATAAGTTCAACCAGTTTTATGTTAGTGTCATGGGGTTTCTGATGCGCGAGAAGGAGGTCAATGGCTATAACGGCGTAATCTGGTATTTATTGGGACTAGTTCTAGTGTTTATCACATTCACCAAAGATATTTGCTTGTTGGCTGTTTTACTACTTTCTTGGGCTGACACTGCGGCCTCTACCATTGGACGTGCCTACGGTCATCTGACGCCGAAAATTGGCAATAAATCGCTGGCTGGGTCTGCTGCTGCTTTCCTGACTGGAGTCCTAAGCACTCTGCTCTTATACGGATTTTTTATTCCTCGCTACAACTACTATAATCGTCCAGGGGACATTTTATGGACGCAGGAGACATCTGTTGTACCTCTTTGGGCCTTTGCCCTTGTCACAGGTGCTATCGCCTCGCTGTCTGAAGCGATAGATGTTGTTGATGATAACTTCTCTATTCCTGTCCTGTCGTCCATCCTTGTATGGATTTTTATCAAGTTCACTAGCACCGGGTCGTATGAATCATCTCTTTTTGGTTAGTTTATTAAATTGCATCTGTGTATACTTTATAGAAATAATCCTAATCATAGCATCCGGACAAGCCTAACTCCTTCCTGACTATGGAATAAACCGACTAGATCAATAAAACTCAAGGTGAAAAATATCATGCATATATTGACTATGTCTAACTATCAAGACTTCTCTTTCTCTTCTTCAACAGCTTTGGTAACTGCAAACAGACTTTCAGTTCCCATACGCTTCGCCACGTAGCTTTGTGCAGCGATTCCTACGGCCAAACCCAGACCTTCTTCTACCCAGTCAATGACCCATTCACGAGGATCAGCTTCAAATGCTTGAAATGTACTGTCGGGGCTATCGAGCCACTCAGCCCATTGATACGGGAATGGCTGTGATACAGATGAGAATTTGATGTCGTTGTTAGGATCGTATAGGTAAATAACAAAAACAAATGTTGATGTTGATGAAGATGAAATAATGCAGTTATCAGATGGTGTGGTTGGTGCGGGAGTCGATTCCTCGTTACCAATAACAGCTGGTTGGATAGAGAGAAAGACGTCTGAGATTCTAACCACCGGTGAGTTGCTATCTGAATGGTTTGCTGGTGACTCGTTCTCGGCGGAAGAAATCTCAGTAGTCTTGCCGCTTTGTGACTTCCGGACAAAATCTTCTATATTAGCAGCAGCAAGTTTGATTGCTTGTTCAAGTGATCCCTTGAAGATGCCTAGTTCACGCTGCTGATGGGCATCCGATCCTCTTCTATGTCTCTCCTTACCTTTCTGAACAATCATTGTTAAATCACCGCCGCCCTCTACTTGTTGCATTACTCTTTCAAAGACACCGTAAACAATTGAGTCTAGAGCAGGATATCCCACCATATCGTGGAATATGTTGATCTTCAACTGTTCGTGGCGAGAAATAGGTGGGGCAATCGTCTCCAAAACAGATGTAAGTGTTGATTGTAGTAATCCCTTGCTAATTCCAAGTCTAGAGATTCCTCCTCCCAGGCTCTCCAGTGCCCTTTGTTGTGATTGTTGCAATTGTTGAACTTCAGGTTGAAACTCTTTAACCTTTGCTTCTGCTTGTTTTACCGCAGACGTCGCAGTGTCCCATAACCCCCCTTTATTTCTAGACCACCAACTGGTGATGGAGGAAATTGGATCTGCAATTGAATCTGCCGCCGAGTCTTGAGTATTCTTATCAAGCCCCGAAGACGATCCAGTAGCAGCTTCCAAATCGGCGTTGGCATCAGTACTGGTCGCTCCCTCAGAAACAGCATCGTTGGTAACAGTGTTTTTACCTTTCCCTTTGGCTATTTCGTTTGCGCTTTCGTTAGCAGTTTCTTTGGCAGATTTGATGCCTGACAATGCTGGCGAGTTCTTGCCAGAAGCGGTGGGGTTCTTGGTCAAGGAGTCCAAAAATCCCATTATATCATCGTCTTTTTCAGTACTGCTAGGCGCTGGAGCATTTTTGTCTTTTTTCTTGGTGCTACTGACAGCCGCCTTAGTCTCTTTTTCTAGAGAATCTAGCAAATCAAGAACGTCCTCGTTGGAATTGGTGGTCATTGTTCAGATATGAGACTGGGAAGGTTGCTTTTGTTTGAAATGACCTGTATCAACTTTGCTCCTAAGGATTCTAGTCGAGACACGTATATTCCCGTTCACTTTGAGCTTCTTTCTATCGGAAAATTATCAATTCTTTAATTTCGTATCGGTCAATCTGTTATCTCGTTATATCTTAAATTGTAGGCTAATTTATGGAAGCCACCGATGCATCGTCAACAGGGTTGTTGCCTGCAATCGTGTGTAAGGCTGAATATTTACAGCTCCACTCAGAAGAGGCAACAGAATACAATTTAATTTAGTCGTTTACATTTTCATTTTATTACACTAAATAATAAAAATAATAAGAATGGATGTTTCAAAAACAGTTGCAATACTTTTTGTTTAAATTTTTACATATGCTTCCTCAACCAAATTAAACCAATAATTTAGTAGAAAGTAGATGGTCTCTGAGAAACAAACAAAGCAGAGGACTTTTGGACACGGTGAGGAAGAGGGAACTTAAGACCAGGAGTGAGGATTTGCTTAATGTAAGGACGCTTGACGTCTTCGGTCTTCTCAAGTTCAACGACCTTGAGAATGTGGATTGATCTAAATCTAGATCTGTGACGGGCAGCCATATCTTGGTAAAGAGAGTCGACAGCATCGGCACGGGTCAAGTCACGGTACTCCTTGTACATGTTGTGGGTACCAGATCTAGAGTCGTAACGAATCCAGATACCGAAGTTCTTAACCTTGGTAGGTCTCTTCTCGTGAATTTGGTTAACAGAAACAATCTCACCGTTAGCCTTCTTAATTCTTCTGAGCTTGGTAAGGAAGTACCAGAAACGAGACTTGGCAACAACAGTGTTAGGAGCGAAGATTCTCATACGGTAAAGCTTAGGCTCAGCCTCCTTCTCGGTGGGAAGGTGACGACCAATAACTTGGTATTCATTAAGACGACCCACTAGAATAGTTAGTAAATTGGATATTTTGACTTTTTAATTTGAAAGAGGATGAAAAGTCAAATAAGGATCAGTAATAGAGAATAGAGCGAATGAAGATGAGGGGTTGGTCTGTCCGTCGTAAATAAGCACATTATTTTTGGCGAATGAGTTACTTATAATCCAGTCGATGTATTATCAAACATATAAAAAAAGTCGTGTCACATTCCCAGAATCATTCTAAATAGAAATGCCTCCGCAAGTACTCTTCTGAGCTATTCGATATATGTTCTGTTGATATTATCCCCTACTTGCCGAAATGTAATTTTGCACTCAAATATTTCACCACTGTTTATGTGATTTGTTCATGGCCCGATATCCAACTGTGGTCCAACCGTAAAATCCGATAGTCTCTATTACCGTTCTTCAAATTGACTGAAATCATTACTTCCATATCGTCTATAAACATACTCTTTGATATTGGTTTTTGTTGTTGGTTGTCGAAGTCTGATGTCGATAAGGAACTTGCTTGGTGAACCTTTCCACTGTGTGTGATAGTATGCGCACCAGAGTCGGTATGAATTGTGAGTGGCTTTGGTATGTATGAGTTGCAGGATCTGTACTGTATAGTACGCGCAGAGATGTAACTGTCCATTGGTGACTGTGTATTGCCTATTTAAGCTTTAATGCGGCTTTGAGGATGTTATCTCAAATTTTTGGCAGCTGCACCTGAACCCTACTGTGAGATGCTGATCCCTAGCCCACAACCGCCAGGCGCCGGACCCTGGCACAGACCCTGGCAGCAGGGCTTTGCCCCTGGCCCTGGTTCGCATGAGACTTCCCTCGCCGACTCTGGTGAAAGAAGACGAACCAGGGGTCTGGGGCAAAGCCCCAACCGCCAGAAGTAGGCAAAGCCATTGTTGTTTACTATGATTGTGGATTATTCTAAGTGCACCATTTAAGGGATAATTATCTAGAAGGAAAGGGGAATTAGAAAAGCTATGACAAGATTTAGACAGGGAAGATAAGACATACAAGTGACTATATTTGAAAAAGATAGTACACGTGAGATACGCGCCTAGTGGATCTCTCCAGAGGCGGAAATTTCTTGCACCGTGGTTGTAGGGGCCTCATCAGGCACTATCGCACCATTTGCAGCACCTGACTGGGGGAGATAGCTGTAGAAGAATTTAGTAGCACTGGAAAAGGCATTAGAGCCAGGTAGCTTGTGTCCATTTGACTCCGTATTGTCAACCGATCCTTGATCATCTGAAGCACCATTGACTTTGTTTGAACTTAGGTTGAGATATGACAATGGGATTCCAGTAGCGGCTCGGACAGCAGAAATACTATCACTAGACAATTGACGAGTGGTTCCTAGATAAGCCAAAGCATAGCTAGTAGCCGTGGGCTTCCCATTGCTATGTTTCTGTACTTTCTCCTCCCAAGTGTTGAAGACATGTTGGGTTGCAATCTTAGGCAAGGTAACTACTTGATTCACTTGTTCAGCTAAAACAGGTCGTCCACGATGAACAGCAACTCTGACCAATCGCCAGGTGCGACTGATTTCATTCGATAACCCATCTGCCTGTGGAAGCTCCTCTCCCTCGGGAAGATAGTCAGTAATAACATTTTCAAGCCTATCATTAATAGGCAGTACCAAAGAGTCAAGATTAGATCGTACAAGGGCTTTGCCATTTGTATCATAGACTTTATTATATTGAACTCGGACAGCTTGTGAAACCTTTTTGATGGGATCAATAACCCGGTGTTCAACAAGACCTCTGGTACTGTTACTGTAGCTTGTGTATACTTCTCTAGCCTGGTTAACAGGAGCCTTGGCGTATTCAATGACCTCTTCTGGACGGGCTTGTGTAATGCCAGGAAATGTATGGTCTACACTAGTCAAAATACTATCACCAAACTTGTCCACGCGAACAATCACAGGAGAGGCTCGTTTAACCACTGGATCAGCAATAGGGCGAGATCTATCTCGAATAGCCATTAACAGAGGGATAGCATTTGAGGCAAACATTCCAATTACTGGAACAGATGCAACAAACCCTGTCAATGCTGCGACTGCTGGGTATGTGGCCAAATGCTGAACAAACAGAGATTGAGGCAGCTCTACGTTTTTAGCTTCACCGCTGTTCTCTGCAGACCCATTGGTTTGTTCAATTGTAAAAGTATTAGCACCTTCTGACATGTTTTATCTGTGTATGTTAGTAACAGACCGAGTATTTTTGTAGTATATTAACAACGTCGGATATGAGATGAGATCAAGGCTATTGCGCCGGTCCCATAGTAATGGTGGTGAATGATGTTGTCTTCTTCCTGTTAAGAGGTTTGTTCCATCTTGTTCACAACTTACCTCATGTAATGTCCGGGTCAGTTTTATGGGAAATTTAGTGGTAAAAAAAAGGCAACAACAAAAGTGTCGTTGAAACTAGGATATATAGAGCGCAATTGACGTGACGGAGTAACAATATCGCACAATCAGGTCTAACAGATGTCGTTACCAATGTTGTGATAGGAGATAAAGAAAAAAAGCGCGCAAAAGAGAAAAACAAACGAAAGCAACACAGTTGCAGGGACGTAAACAACTATTTATAATCCAGCAATGGAGGCTAGGGGAGCTAGCGAGGACGTGTGGGCTGCGTCGACGAGTCGTTATCGCCGCAGACCCCTGCTGCTGCCCACCAAGAGAGGTGCTGCTCTGCACCCACATGCAGCAACATTAACCCCTCATCAATGGCCCCACCATAAACACTGCACAGTTTAAGCTCGAACCTTACCTTATCTAAACCTAAACCCTAATATCGCGGATAAATCTGTGCATTTTGACAGTAGATAACTGACTGATAATGTAAGCCTATAGTTTATTGAAATATAGATCTATAGATGTTTAGAGACCCTGGCAAAGTACATTATCTGATTTGTCGAAGACTTTGATTCCTGGATATGTATCCTCTTGGCATGGGCGTTTAGAACGCTGGTGTTTTCACCAGCGTTTCAAACTAGGAAGGACCCGACGCACCTCTCTTTCACATGAAGAAACTCATGCCGCACACGAAAATAGTCTACATACTAACGCCGAGTTGGGATAAAAGCTCCAGCCCAGATACCGACATTTTATCGCTTTGTTTGCATTTGCCGGTAAGGTGGTCGCTTTTCACGCTTTTCACAACAGCTCTCGGCAACAAAAGATGTTCGGTAACGATCGAGCTGAAAAATTATCTACGATCGAAATGTAGAAGGGCAGTTTTGACTCGAAGCAGTTTCTCTGAATTCGTACTATGCACGGTAGGTTTTAGTTCGAGAACGGATATCTGGTGGTGCCTGTTCGATTTGGAAATGTTCGATTTGGAAAGTTCATAATGCAAAGTCCACTGCGCATAGAAAGATATATCCGTAGTACTGATACCTACCCGTAGGCTGAACATAAACTAAAATGCAATAAAGCAATATTAACAAGTATTTACCACTACATACTGAAGCGATATAGGGCGAATCAAAACAAAGCCAGCCTACAAATGTGGCCAAGTACAGCTAGCTACCTAGCAAAGCTACCTAGCAATAAACAAAGGTTTGAAGTACACCCTGATTGGGTATAGTTATTAAGGAGCTCCCTGACTGGCTGGCTACATAGTATGATCTCATACACAGACTAACTCGCTGAATATTGGCTTGGACAGCTGCAAGTCTCACCAGTTTTTTCCAATGTTCGTAATAGCTTAATTTTATCCGTGTGGCAGTCCACCCAGTGGGCAGCCTGTCGTCGCAAGCAAGCTTGCTTGAGGCTGCCCGATCGGCATACCGAGCTGCCTGCACCCGCTACAGAAAGTGAATGACCGGCCACCCGAAATGGGCCCACTGCTGGCTACGTAGCTTTCGGGATTTTACCTATCGGTCTAGTGATCGATCGTGGGGGTGCGATCCATATCTAGAGAGTTGTAGGGGCAGTGTATGGGTCACGGCCGGTCATGCCGGTGCAAGCGAGCGAACCTTAACTTTAAGCGGGCCTCTCTCATCCGCTTGTTCTCCTCCTTTTCCACAAGCTTCAGATTCTGATCGAGAATACATCCAAACAGCCCACTTCTCTCTCATGTACTTCGAAAGTCAATGTTGAAATTATTTTATTTTCTAGCTCAACGAAAAACCGCCCGTTGATGCCCGAGGTTACGGTGTTTGAGGTAGTTTTTCCGGTTGGCTGATCCTAGTACGGCTTGGAGCTGCGCTTTGCCGGTCCCTGTTCCAGATTCATGCAGAGTTTCTCCGATGGAATGCAAGGTTTTTCCGGAATTTGGGACATGCAGCTTTCAAAACTCAACAGGACCATTCGCAAAAAACGGTTAACGACATCTCATCAGTAATCCAATTAATCTTCAATGGGGTATTTCCGGGGAGGCACAAGTCCAGAAGCCATTGTCTGCCCCAGGTTTGTACCCCACTTTTTGTTTTCCTAATCGATCTCTTCCTCTCCGCCTGCCCTTTCGCATTATTTTACTTTTGGATCACCTGGCCACATTCTCCTTCCCCAACCGCCGGTGTGGAAACCCCCGATTGGGAACTCGTGAACAAGGTGCTTACATCAGAAGTTTACTCTGGTTAGTGCAAGTATTTTTAATAATTTCTTATGACTATGTAATGCCCCCTCATTTACTCCGCTAATACCCCAATTTTTGCTCTAATCTGTTTCTAAAGATTACTGATAAATATTTCTCCACATCTACAATATATCTATCTTTCTTCTAACTGTAAATAAGAATCTTCAACCTAGCGATCGGAACGGAAAAACTCGTTCGGGCCTCGCCCTTCCATGGAACTGGAAAAACTTAGTTTTCTCAAACGCAGCGCCGATCTCTAGGACCTTCTCAGGAAGGTCACGCCAACGTTCCCAATTCGAAAGCGGTGAAAAAAAATTCAAGAACTGGATTAAATGTTTCATACTCCACAGAATTTTCCAGTAAAATCGTAGAGTCATATATTTCGTAAATTAGCTACTTCACTCATATAAACAAGAAGATTGTCTATAGAAAAGCTATCTTCCAGTTGCTTTTGTTGTATGTCTGAGGCCCTCATCTCTTTCTTTGTTGAAACGTGCAGATATCGAAGTAAATACCCAAATAGGGCATTAATAGTGCTGGCTACAGACATGGTATTGTTGATCTCATGTCATTTTGGCGCGTTCCTTGCATGCTGGAAACGTCTCTTCAGCATGACTAAAATATTGCGGGTGCACCGACCTTTCAACGGGCCACTTCGGCTGATGACGTACAGCTTCGCAACTAAGTATATACAAATTGGCAGTGGAACCGTTTCCCAAAACGATTGCCTAACCGTCTCATTTGTTTTTTCTCAGTTTTAGGTGATGGTTCTGCCAATCCTCTCCAGACACATTGGGGACCCCCAGGGGACCCCGGTCCTCGACCCCCGCTTAATGAGGGAGCAATAAAAAAATAAAGTAAAAAAGAAAGAAGAATGTCTATATATATAAAGTCTTCTACTTGCCTTCTAACTCTTTTTTCTCCATCCTAATATCTGAAAACTTTATCTAATTTCTAAGGCATAATGAGTGGAGCTTCATCCTTCAAGGAGCCAGAAAGTGATGATGACCATCATCACCACCAACAACAACAACCAACTAATACCACCCCCGAAGTCCCTGCAAAACCTGTGAGGTCAAGTTATGTGTTGGTATCGATATTATGTGTCTTCGCCGCCATGGGCGGTTTCATTTTTGGTTATGATACCGGTACTATCTCAGGTTACGTTAATATGCCAGTATTCATTGAAAAACTAGGTAATACCAATGATGCGGGTGAACATTACCTATCGAAAAGTCGATCTGGTCTGTTGATTGGTATTTTCTCCATTGGTGCTTGTATTGGAGGTATTTTCTTTTCTAGATTAGGTGATATGTATGGTCGTAAAGTCGGTATTTGGGTTGGAACTTCTATTTACATTGTTGGTTCATTGATTCAAATCACCACTGTGAATGCCTGGTATCAGTTCTTTATTGGCCGTCTAATCGGTGGTATGGGAGTAGGAACTATGTCTGTTTTGGTCCCAATGTTTCAATCCGAGGTCTCTCCCAGTGAGATCCGTGGTACTTTAGTTTCCTCTTACCAACTTATGATTACCCTTGGTATCTTCATCGGTTACTGTGTTTGTTACAAGACCAACACTAGACACGGTGCCCTTTCCTACAAGATTCCTCTTTCGCTTGGCTTCGCCTGGTCTGTAGTCCTCATTGTTGGCCTTGTATTTTTGCCAGAATCCCCTCGTTATTTGATGACCAAAGACAGAAATGAAGAGGCTGTAAAGGTTCTGTGTTGGATTAATGGCCGAGATGCAAATGACCCTCTAATTGTCGAAACTGTTGCCAACGTTACTTCCACCATTGAACACGAGAGACGTGCTGGAAAGGCCAAGTGGTCTGAAGTCATTACTGGTAAGCCTCGTGTTGGTTATAGATTAATGGTTGGTGTTGTTGTCCTAGCTTTGCAACAATTGGTAGGCGCTAACTACTTTTTCTACTTTGGAACTACAATTTTCAAGGGTATTGGTATGACCAATTCATTCAAAGCTTCCATCATTTTCGGTGCCGTTAACTTTGGCTCTACTTTCTTCGGTCTTTATTTTGTAGAAAAGTTTGGTAGACGTAATGTTTTGCTCTACGGTGCAGCTGGTATGTTAGTCTTCTTTATTATCTATTCTGCTATGGGTGCAAAGGCACTCTATCCTCATGGAGAGAATGAGCCAGGTAATGCTAGAGTCGGAAAAGCCATGATTTTTGTCACTAGTGGTTACATTTTCTGTTTTGCCACTACCTGGGCACCTTGTGCATTTGTGCTAGTAAGTGAATTGTTCCCTATTAGAACTAGATCGAAGGGTATGTCTCTGGGTCTTGGTGCCAATTGGCTAGCGAACTTCTTGTTATCATTCTTCACTTCTTTCATCTCGAATGCTATTCACTTTTACTATGGATTCGTATTTGCTGGTTGTAATCTTTTTGCGGTTGTCTTTGTCTATTTCTTCGTTCACGAAACAAAGGGTTTGAGTTTGGAACAAATCGATCAGTTATTCTATTCTAAGGTGAAGCCCTGGAATTCTAATGGCTGGGTACCTCCTCACATCGTCAACCCTGACAACTATGATCATGAAACTAAAGAAGAACAACACCCTGCCACAGTCCATGATGAACACATCGTATAAGCATTTTTGTATATTTTGGGTACCCTCTTGAAAAGATGGTACTTAGTAAAATCTAGAGCATTTATTTAATAATATCAACTTCACTTTCCGTTCTTATGTCTGTGCGTAGATCGGCTATCGCATGTAACCTAAACCTGATAGATAGTTGCTATGGATACGTAGTCATAATATCGATCCAAACAATTTATGGACTTCACCAGTAGCTCAGGTTTCTATTCAAAAACCGTAACGCGCTTTATACTATGAAAAGGGTTCAGTACTGTATGTTCTCGCATTTAGATCTGGAATGAAGGGTTCTGATAAATTTACATCACACTGTGGCGAACCACGGGTGTTGCAGAACGGTAATAGTGACATTTCATCAGATTCAATGGACCTGGGCAATAGCGATGAGAAACAAATGCCAGACATAGAAAGCAGTTCGTTAACACATCGGGTTACACAGACCAATCAGAGTCCGAGGAAAAAACGCTCTAGCGATTCGGATAATCGATCGAAGAAAACTGAATCTCCAAAGAAATCGAAAACTCGCTCTACGGAATATCCCCAGCGAAGGTCCAGAAGACTGATCGAGAAAGACTTAATAGAACCGGGAAACAGGTCTCCAGGAAGAAGATGTGAGCCTCACCACCGTGAATATTCAAATCTTGGTAAACCTGCATTAAAAAATGGGTCTGTATCTCCAGCACCTGAGGATGAAAGCTCGCTTTCAGTTGGCAGTTTGGGATTTTATTCAGCTGAAGATTTGCAGACAATAATCAAAGAATCGCAGGAGTCTTCTGGGCAGCCCAATATTCTCACAGCCGGACTGGAACTGGTCGTCGATCCAACTGGTACTAACCTGCCAGTTTTGACGAATGGGATCTCAGCGGAAATATTTTCAAAGGCACTTTCCAAACACAATGCCCAGACGTCTCCTCGAAAGACGAAAAAGGGAGTCGTTTGGTCATCTCATCTGGAATGGTAAATTCAGATAATATTTATTAAACTGTTTAATACAGTTGTTATTAAATGACATGTTTCTATTTGCCATGAGTTCTTAATGGCGTTAGTCTACAGAAGGAAGCGGATTAATCCAAAATAAACATGAATGCAACAAAAGTGGAATTAGACGACGAAACCACCGTTGACCTTGAGAGTTTGGCCATTGACCCAAGCCGACTCTGGAGAAGCGATGAACGCCAGCACTTTTGCAATGTCGTCAGGTCGGCCCAAACGCTTTGCAGGGGTAAGATTCTTGATCATTCCAATTGATTGCTCGGTATTTCCACTGAGGAAGAGGTCAGTCTCAGTAGGTCCAGGGGAGATAGTGTTTACGGTAATGCCTCTTGCGCCATACTCCTTAGCAGCGGCACGACCAAACTGTTCGATGGCTCCTTTAGTGCTAACGTAGAGGGAATATTTCGGCAAAACTGCAGTTGCAGCAGTCAAACTGCTGGAAATGAATATAATCCTGCCTCCTTCAGGAATATGTGGAGCGGCCAGTTTTGTCAAGAACAGAGGGCCCTTAACGTTGGTATTAAAAGTGCGATCATATACCTCTTCAGTGATGGCAGACGGGTCTTCAAATGCCATAACCCCAGCATTATTAATAATAATATCAATCTTTTTAAACTTGGCGACAACCTCGTCTACCAATTTTTGGCTATCGGGAATACTGCCAGCATCAGCCTTAACGGCCAAGGCATGCTCTGAACCTCCAAGCTTCTTCACGGCTTCTTCGGCAGCGGCAGAATCGGAACCATAAGTAACAACAATGGAAGCTCCAAGAGATCTAAGAGTCGAGGCAGCGGCAAGACCAATGCCTTTGGTGCCACCAGTGACGATTGCGACTTTACCTGAGAGAGACATGACAACAGCAGCTCCGATCAGTACAGTAGAGAGGTGAGAATTGTTCGATATTATCTTTCAAATAGCGTCCTTTGATTGATGACAGCAAATCCAGCTCTAATGGAGAATTTCAGGCTATTTATATTTCTCAAACTATAAATTACATGGCTTATAGGCTGTTGCAGGACCTGAATCTCGTAGTAACATTACAACCTTAGAGCCGATGTAGCAACATGAAACTCCGGAGTAAGCCTCAAGTATGCATAAAATCCGAAACTTGCTGATCACTTCTCTGCATGGGTGAGTCAAAGTCCGATGTCATAGGCACTGTCATCGAAAACCAAAACGGACTCCTACAATTAGCAAATCCAGAGAAGATATTATTAAATCTGCTTACGAGATCTTTTGTGAAAGCGTTCTGGACCAAGTTCCACTGTTCTGGCCAATTCCATTGGTGGCTGGGCCCTGCTCCAAAGCGGCTCCTCTCGCCGCGCTCAAGTTTGGGCCGTCCAGTGAAGGTGGCGTATTGTCAGCCATTGTTTTTTGATGCTGTTTCGATTGCGGAGCGTATGTAGGAAGTAAGAGAACTCCCAGCATAACGTCTCTCGAGCGAGTAGGCAAATCCATCTCGCATTTTAGGAATTTAAAAAACATATATATTTCTAGCTGTACATAAACATCTAATAAAAGATCACATCTCATTTATACCGCATCCTTTTTTTCCACCTTAAATACTTTCACACCAAACGAAACGCACATAGTGTTCTTATTATAATTAATCTAATTTTGTTCATAATTCAAATAGTGATTTTATGCAAAATGCACCGCTGTTCTCAACTACTCTTCTTATCGTCCTTGTTGGTATTATTACCGTTGCCATAGTTAGGCGAGTATTGAGGAGATGTTGGAGAATACTGCGGCGAAGTCGGGCTATAAGAAGGACTGGTTGGACTATACGAAGGGCTGGTTGGGCTGTATGAGGGGCTTGTAGGGCTGTATGAAGGACTAGTTGGACTGTAAGCTGGACTAGTAGGACTATAAGCCGGACTAGTTGGACTGTATGAAGGACTGGTTGGGCTGTAAGACGGACTAGTGGGGCTGTACGATGGACTAGTCGGGCTGTAAGACGGAGAGGTTGGACTGTACGATGGACTGGTGGGACTGTATGAAGGGCTTGTGGGGCTGTACGAAGGAGAGGTTGGGCTGTAAGAGGGACTGGTCGGGCTATACGAAGGACTTGTGGGGCTGTAAGCAGGACTTGATGGACTGTAAGATGGACTGGTAGGACTATAGGCTGGCGAGGTAGCACCGCCAGTGAATCCAGGACTGGTAGGAGCAAACGCAGGACTTGCAGCACCAGCCATGTAACCAGGCGAAGCAGCACCAAATGTCGAAAATGGTGAGGTAGGTGCATAACCAGGAGATGCCAAACCAGCACCAAATGGAGACTGGCCAAATCCGCCACCATACTCGGTAAATCCGCCACGGTCATCAGCCAAACCTGATTGGGCCAATGGTGAGAATGCTGCATTACTGTCAATAATACCAACGTGCCCATCACTAAGAGGCGAACGAGCATCATATGGAGTAGCAGCACCATCAGCCAATCCAGTGTTCTTTGGATAAGCACTGGAAGCTTCTTGTCCCATAGCGGAGTAATCCACTGGTAATGTACTTAAAGCATCATCGTCCAAGTAAACATCAAAACTTCCGGTACCTAATGGAGCCATTTGTCCAAGCATGATATTCTCAGAAACACCCTTACAATCATCCAGCTCAGCCACAGCAGCTGCTTCTAACAGAATTTCCACAGTCTCTTCGAATGAACATCTCATTAAAGCACCAGTATCAGCTCTGTTAATACCGTGACGAGTGATAGCCATCAAATGACCTCTTGAGGTCATGACATCGACCAACAGTGCCATGTGACGATAATTGACATAAGAACCATCAAAAGCAATGACGTTCAAAATCTCCCTATACAGAGCTGATCGAGTAGCCTCGATACCAAGTACAGATAGAACTTCGACAAACGAATTCGAGTATGTTCTATAAGGATCAACTCCGTCAATCGACATAACTTCAGCCAAATTAATACCATCAGTTTCCAGAACCCACTCCATACGAGTTTGGAAGTCACCAGTGGCTTGGTCAGGAACTGTTCTTTTGTGTTCCATCATAAACACTCTGGAGATTTCAGGTACACCTCTCAGCGTAATAGCCTCGAGCATATGTGCCTCAATAGCCTTGACCATTTGGTCCTCCTCAACCTCACCCTCTTCCTCGACTGTCTTAGGATCACGGACTACACGACATCTAATGATAAGCTTATCAGCGTTATCTTCAGACCACATGACAAACAAGTCTTCACCAAAGCTCTCAGAAATCTTTTCAGCAACTTGACTCATAGTCAGCTGCTTATCGAGCATCTTGGCACGATCAAGTTCCAGACGAAGCAACCAAGGAGATTGTTTATGCAAACTAGCTTCAACTGCTTCATCTGGAATAGAGAAGTATGCCTCGACTGTATCCAAATCCTCTTCAATGACAGTGGTACGTGGGTCTGGATCGTAGTAGATCTCAGTGGCCGTAGTCACATTTTTCAAACTGGTATGTTCAATAGCAGATTGAACAACCTTTGCCTTCTCGATGTCTGAAGCAATGTCTTCCTCCAGATATACTGTGAGAGCAGGAGTCTTGATATTTTTAGCGACATTGAGAATTTCCTTGAGACGGGGTACACCAAGAGTGACGTTCTTGGATGACACACCAGCATAGTGGAAAGTATTCAATGTCATTTGGGTAGCTGGCTCACCGATACTTTGAGCAGCTACAACGCCAACCATTTCACCAGGATTAACTAGTGACTTGGCGAATTGGGTTTGGACTTCACCTAATACCCAATCAAAAGCGGCTTTGTTGAGTTTATATTCTTCTAAGATACGCTTAGATGCCAGTCTCGAACGAACCAAGCATTGGAACAAGTACGAAGCATTGGCTTGAGCTTCTTGAAGCAATTCACCTTCACCACGAATTACAATCAACTTCGTAGACAACTCTTGGACACCGTAAACAATCTCGGGAATAGTGAGATCACTTGCCTTTGATCTGTCTAGGTTGAAAATCTGTTGAGCATTCTGAATGACACGACGGAGATTCACTGGTAGAGGCCAGTTATGATCACCATCGGTAAACACAAAGTCTCGCAACATTTTACGATCAGCCAAGAGCTTGTTATATTCGATATCTAGGACTTTCTGAATTTCCAAATCACCGATAATCTCATTGCCACTCTCAAGGAGACTTGGCTTAATCGATTTCAAAGGGTCCATAACATCAATCCTATATCTTCGTTCAAATGCTTCATCAGCACCAGGAATCGTATCAATAGTCTGCTTTTCGACCTGGGTACCGTCTAAACCGTCTTCACCATAGATAAATTGAATAACATCGCCAAGTGAATTTCTTGTAGTTCCATCGTATTGAACCATGATATCTTCAAGAGCCTTGACCAAACGTCTCTGGATATAACCGGTTTCGGCAGTCTTCACAGCAGTATCGATAAGACCTTCACGACCAGCCATGGCGTGGAAGAAGAACTCTTGTGGAGTCAAGCCTCTCAGATACGAGTTTTCAACAAAACCCTTTGATTCCGGAGAATAATCATCCTTTGTGAAATGAGGCAAACTTCTATCTGCAAATCCAAAAGGAATACGTTTACCCTCGACAATTTGCTGACCTACACAAGCCGACATAAGAGAAATATTAATAAATGAACCCTTTGAACCTGAGACAACCATTTGCTTGACATTGTTCAATTCCTTCAAGGATAATTCAGCCGAACGACCAGCGTTATCACGAGCTTGGTTCAACACTCGACTGACATTATGTTCAAAAGATTCACGCAAAGTCATACCAGGCTCGGGGGACATTTTATTGGCCTGGGCCTCATTAATAATCTCCTGTACTTTTTGTTTAGCCTCTGCAATAGTATTGGCAATATCTCTCATAGTAGCACCATCAGCAATAGTATCACCAATACCAATTGAGAAACCGTTATGAAGAAGCCAATAATTGACAACTTTTTGTACGTTACCGAAGAATCCAGCAGCAATCTTGGGTCCTTTTTCACGCATAATTGTGTGAATTAATCCACCACCGGTAGCACCGACAGTCTTTTTATCCACACATCCATATATAATCTCACCCTTGGCGATAAGCATGCCGTTGTCCTTAGGACTGATTAGGGGATTTCCTTCGTCAAATCGCTGTAAGAAAATACCGTTGGGAATAGTCAGAGAGACCATCTGTTTACCAGTCCATAGAGGTTTGGGCTTGAGAATAGCTGGAGGAGGAACAACTCCGTCCCAATTGGGCACCCAGAATAGAATATTCATAACCTGTTCATACTCAATAAAAGTATCTCGTTTGGTCATTTTACGAATACCACACAAAGTATCTTGCACAATACCCATGACTGGTTTATTGGATTGGGGAGATACAATCTGCAATGGGACAGCACACAATTGAGACAGTTCTGCTCTGGTTTCCTCAGATTGAGGAACATGCAAATTCATTTCGTCTCCGTCAAAATCTGCGTTATATGGCGAGGTTACCGACAAATTAAGACGAAATGTTGAGTAAGGCATAACCTTTACTCTATGGGCCATCATGGACATTTTGTGCAATGATGGTTGACGATTGAAGAGAACTGGATCGTCATCTATGATATGACGCTCAACTTTCCAGCCATACTGGAGAGCAATATCACCGGCACGTTTGTGATATCTTAAATCAATTCTCTCACCAGTATCACGAATGACATACTTAGCACCAGGATGCTCATTAGGTCCATTTCTAACCAACTGAGTCAAACGGTGGATATTGTAAGGAGTAACAATCTCAGGATATGTCAAGGTTCTGGCAATACTTCTTGGTACACCGACTTGATCCAAGTCTAAATTAGGATCACCGGAAATAACTGTACGGGCCGAGAAATCCACACGTTTACCCATCAAATTACCACGTAATCTACCTTCTTTACCCTTCAATCTAGCACGAATAGATTTCACTGGACGGCCAGACTTTTGTAGAGCTTGAGGTTGTCCTGCAATGTCGTTGTCCATATAAGTAGCGACATGGTATTGTAGCAATGATTCAAACTCATTAATAACATGTGCTGGAGCACCTTCTTGGTCGCATCGTTGCACGTTACCATTAGCTTTCAAGATATCTGCCAGTTTATAAGTCAAATCATCTTCACCACGAGCCGTCTCATTAATAGCAATACTTGGTCTCACTGGAGGGGGAGGGACAGGCAATACAGTAATAATCATCCATTCAGGTCTTGCGTAGTCTTCATTCAAGCCCAATTTCACGATATCTTGAGGAGGAATGTGTTTCATGACATTCAACACCTCACTAGGACTCAACAATCGTTTCTCTGGAGTATCGCCGTACTCACTGTTTTTATCCCTTTTCCAGGTTCCCCACAGTTTCAAGCCGTCTCTACGAATAGTTGGCTGTGTATTACCACATCCACCGTGGCTAAAGGGAACTGTACCATTGGCCTTGGCAAGTTGGTAATTGTCATCAGTGGGAGCATCAGTTTCACACACCATCTTCGTTTTACACAAGGACCATACCGCATTAAATCTTCGCTTGGGATCACGAATTCTAATAGCCTGTGCAAACAACGGATTGCTCTCATCCAGCTTCAGTTTACCACAGTGATAGCACACAGACTCCAAAATCTTCTTGATTTTGGTGATGAATCCAATATGAAAAACGGGTTTTGCAAGCTCAATGTGGCCAAAGTGACCCTGACAGTCTGACATTCCTTCACCACACTGACCTTGTTAGTCCAGTTTCCTATAGACCTGCCACCGGCGACTGGGGCTCTGCCCCAGACCTTGGTTGCTCCTGCTTCGCAGGAGGTTGTTGGCCATCGAGCGAAGCGAAAAGAGTGGAAGATCCGGGATACATCCCTAGCCGGAGGTAAATCCCATCCACTAGACAACTCGTTGATACTTACAGTTTGACACTTGAAGTTTCTGTCGATGGATCCTAGACGAGGGTCGTTGAGACCACCAATACGGGGTCTTTGCCTGGTTTCGTCCATTGTCTCTGGGTATTCGATCTTGGCTACACTGATGGCCTTGATTTCCTCTGGAGAAAGAAGACCGAATTGGACCTGTACTAGTGTTAGTCGAACGATGCTCTAAATCAGCCCGCCCCGTTAGTTTCGACATTTCCTCACCATACCTCTTTCACCGTACGCAAAGGTGCGCTGGAGTATGGAAATTGTGCACCACTCATGGTTCAAAAATTTTGATTCCACTCAAATGGTCTTTTGATTTTGATGTTGTTTTTAATGCTGATGGTAAGCAAATCGGATGCACCAGAGGAGTGAAAAATGCCCTTTCTCAGCTCTTCTTCTGTTGATTTTATTTTATTCGTTTTTTTTTGTACGTTTTTTTGTATTCGTTCTATTTTTTGTCGTGGTAAAAAGAAAGGTCGACTTTTCTTCCTTGTTCACCTTTTTTTGCACTTTTTCCTCCTACAAGACAAGCACTGCCGATTTATAAGCTTGCACGCGTCTGAATATCAACACCTCTTCAGATCCTTTAACAATTCGAACGATTTCTCCTCTCAGATCAGACAGTACTAGATTCTATCAATCTCGTAACCTTTTTTTATCTGTGCTCAACACAATGAAGTATGAGCCTGTCGTCTTCTTGCCTCTCGCCTCTCTCACCAAACGAAAAACAGCAACAAAACCTCACTCGACAAACAAGAGCAAGTCGCGCAAGCAAATTTCCTTCTCTGTCTGAGTATCTTTCGGCTTTTACCTGGGTTCAATCTAAACTAGAAACTGGTCCTGTTCGTTTGTCCCCGTTGCTGATACGTTGTACAACAAGTGGATGTGAAATTGCGTCAACAGTGCGACTGCCCCGATTGAAGAGTGAATTTGTCGTCGTTTCCTCGTTCCACAGGCTTCCCCCAACCCTGCTGAGCACCAGAAATATTGGCCGTGCTGGAATGTACGCCACTCTAGCACCGGGTAAATTTCTGCGGCGGGTGAGGCTCGTCTGTTACTTGAGCTGGATAGAGACTGGGCAGTTCGCCTCCGGCGACTGGATATCCTTGTCTCCGGCTCCTAACTCCTCGTTTCGCTCGAGTCTGTATCAGAGGTCCTTGTATGGATTAAAGTGGAGTTTGGGAAGTATCTTCCAGGGCGTGAGTAGGACCCTGCGTGCGGAGGGAGGCACGGATATGTCGATCTGTTTATATCCTTAATCGTGAAGGTCAGGCTCCATTTTGACCCTTTAAAAAATAACTTATCTCGTTCGTGCCTTTCGCATTTGCTTTCGTAAGCCATTAAGGCAACCTGGCTATTATATCGAGCGAAGCGAGCCACGGGGTCTGGGGCCGAGCCCAGCCGCCGGAGGCAACAAACTGAGGGCGTAAACAGATCAGAAGAAATAGGTAGCCAAATTAAGGGAGGCAAGGTGAATATAAATTAAGAATTATTATTGGTACATGAGAAGGATATATATAAATAAGTAACGAGTAGAGAGGAGATGAACAGAGAGGAGAGTATTAGATGCGAGAGTTTCCATATTTAACATTGTATTTTTTTTTGTTCGTTCACTTTTCTTCTAGCATTTTGAGGTTGTTTTATGATTAATTGTCGTTAATGGTTTATTCGGCTTTGTTGGACTCGGCCTCGCCATTTGGCTCGAGGATTGAATCTGACTTTTCTAGCTTCTGAGAGTCCGACTCAGCAGCGGCTGGTGGAGCAGGTCCCTTTTTGCCGATTGGAATGCGCTCATTTGTAAAGAAAAGTTCGACGATGAAAGCAACACATGCCATGGCAATGGCAAAATACATGACACGATGGAAAGCCTTGATAAATGCGTCAATGATGGGTCCCTGTACCTCCTTTGGCAATGAACGGATGATTTCAGGAGAGTTAACTAGTTGAGTGAGGTCCACTGTGGGGGGGATTCCCTTGATTTCCTTTAGAGATGTTCTGAACGAGACTGATTGGATGGTCTGACCAACCGTACTGCCGATAACACCACCAATAGAACGGGAGAATGCAAGCATAGAGGTAGCAATGAGAACGCCACCGTTTTGTTTTGGGGCAGCAACTTGGGCGTTCAAAGTAAGTGATTGGAATGACAAACCAATGCCAATACCAGGGACAATCAAAAATCCAATACGCTTACTAGACGTAGAGTTCTCATCCAGCAAAGAACATAAACCGAAACCAACAGCAGCGAATACAGCGCCGGCAATGGCAATGGGCTTGGTAATACCGGTCTTGGAAATGAATACACCTCCTGTAGCGGAACACAAAACAACAGGAATAATCATGGGAAGTAAATCAATACCAGAATGCATAGCATCAGCGTTCAAGACAACTTGGAAGAAGGTTGACAGATACAACACAGCAGCCATAAAAGCACCGAACACCATGAAAAATGCAACACAGACTACATCGACTCTCCAAACACGAACCACCACCCATGGGAGAAGAGGGTTCTTGGATAGGCTGAAGTTGTAGGCAATAAATGCAACCACAACGACACCGCCAACAGTGAAGAAACTAATGACAAGTGCAGAGTTCCAAGGAGTACTGATACTACCAAAAGTAAGAGCTAGCAATACCAATACAAGACCAACGGCCAACAATACAGTACCAATATAATCGATCTTCATGAGCTTTTCCTTAAGAGTACCTTTTGGTGGGGGAGGCTTAAAGAACCACCAGATACAAGCAAAAGCAACACCACCAATAGGAAGATTGATATAAAAGCACCATCTGAAAGAAACATGTTCAGTAAAGGCACCACCAACAAGAGGACCTACGACAGAAGCCACAGCGAAACTGATGGCCACCAATCCCTGAACGATACCTCGCTTTTCAATAGAAACGATTTCAGTGAGAATAACAAAAACCATTACTTGGATACCACCACCGCCAATACCAGCAATAACTCTACCTCCAATAAGCATATCCATAGAGTTACAGACGGCACAAATAAGACTGCCCACTTCAAACAAAATGATAGCGACCAGCATGGTATATTTACGGCCAAAGATAAGAGAGATCTTACCCCAGTTCATAGCCAAAACAGCAGTGGGCAGTAAGAAACCAGAGGAAATCCATGAGATCTTACCAAAATCACCAAACTTGTTGCCTACAGTAGATAACAAAGTCACGATAATAGTTTGATCCAAAGCGACCAAAAACATGCACAACAAAAGAGACAAGGCACAGAGAATCAAAGGAACACCATGCAGCAATTGATCAGATGCCTTGGTACCATCACCAGCATCTTCAATAGTATTGTGAGTTCTCACTCTTTGAGCTTCTTCGTCATTATTTTCCAGTTCTGGGACGAAGTTCTGTGGTTCAGATTGACTCGACAGCTCATTGTCAACGTGAATCTCAGAAGGACTATTCTTCTGAATAGAATCAGTATCAGTGGTCATTACGAAGTACACTGATGAATTCCAGGTATAAAATAACCAAAAATCAAGATGAGATCTTAATTTAACGACCCTTTGACTCAGACGGAGATAATTGGGCTCTTATTTATATATATTAGGTCACCTGCAGCTTTCCATACAAAAATGAAAACAATGGTGCTTGCTGCAAGGTCTAACAGGGCAATTAGCCGGAGAAAAAAAAATTGCCTGCGAGCACGCTTTGATATTCGGATCGACCCCGTTTCGGATCGAAAAGATTCAGTGCAGGAGGATGCTGCTCAGAGTAGACGCGGCAAATACGCGGTTAAGATAGAAATGCAGAGCGGAGATAAAAACCTTGATACAACGAAGAAGGGGAGTAGCAGTAATTGGTCTATCAAAAGGAAGAGCTTTGGCAGAACAATTCAGCTGAGTACAGGTTCTTCATAAATGAATATCGATTGATTGAAATAGACTGGGGCGGACTTTAGGTTATCTTTATATAGTGGAACGCTTGAGAATTCAGGTCGCATTTGCCATAAAACATTGACCTCATGTACAGATTTAGGAATCCCGATCACCAATGCCCACAATATAAAAGCTACTTTTGTTTTTCTGTCTGTCGAGTCATACCCCCAAACAGATGCTAAGGGCAAGGGGTAATGCAAACACCGGAGAAGCGACGATGGAGGGTCGATGCCAGCAGCGGCTCAACCCTTGCAATCAGAACACCCTTCTAAGTAAAACAGACTGCTAAATTGTCAGTCAACGGCATCTCTAGATAAGGCAGAAGAAAGCCAAGAAAGAGCTTTCGTTTCCAACGACTTCTAGCTTATCGCCGACACTCTCCATCCCCAGAAATAAGATTTACCCTACAGGAGTTAAGCCAGGTCCGTCGGACATAGCGCGCTCTGAGCCAAACGGCGCGCTGATCGCTGCCTTGTAGATCCGTACAAATCGCCACCGACCCACCTGGAAGCTTTAGGCGTGTTCGATGGAGAGCAGTACGCTGTCTCTGGCAGGCTCTGCGCCTGACTCTCCCCCCAACAGCTGGCTGCGCTCAAATTAGCACCCCACCGCCAGCGTAACGAGCGCAGCGAGCTACGGGGTCTGGGGCAGAGCCCCAGCCGCCGGAGGCAGCGTCGCCTGATACAGCAGTAGCCAAGCAGACGCGAAGAAGCCAAACTGCAAATGCCAAACCTTACTCCACAGACATGCACCGCTCACGTCAGACCCTGGATGAGCCTCTGGCATTCCTCACTGGTCGTATTGACCTATCTCCGCCCGTGTGCCCATGTTTCGTTCGCCCTTGTCTCCACTTTCGCCACCTCCGCCTCGTGGAATAGTCTATTTTACCCGTGCTGGCCACCTACTACGACGTTTCATGAGACTCAGAGCAGCACAGTTGCAGGTCGGGGAGCCGAGAGAAAGGTCTGGACCCGATCCTGCACGGTCTCCCGAATGCCTCTTCCGGCACGCCTCTTCGAACTATATCTGTGTCGCGGTGGAGCCTCGTGTTTCAGCGTGTTTCAGCTCATCTCTATGGCAATTATTCCTCAAAAGGTAGATGGGATCCCTGCATAGAGGAGTCAGACCCTACATACATCTGGCAGTATGCCTCTGGCGGCTGGGGCTCCGCCCCAGACCCTGGTTGCGACTCGAGCTATGCTCGAGTCGGGCTTTGTCAATGCCAGAGGAGTGGGTCATGTTTCCTTGGTCCCGTGATTTGTATGGGCCAACGGTCCAGTTCTTTGCGAACAGTAGGGAAGGGCTTAAAAGTCAATATAGAATGGGTGGATATGACCTCGTTAGAGTTCATGCTACTTTGTACCAGAGCTGGTTTGGAGACCAACAAGGGAGAATGGTCAGTGAGTCTACCATCAACCATCTCTTGAGCAGCTTGTTTCATGGCTTCACCTACTTCGAGGGTTTAAGACCATAGGTCAAATTGGCCTCTGCGGAAGCCTTCTTAAGGACACCAAAAGCTCTGCTCTAATTAAAGGCTCAGGCCAGCTCAGATGTCTCGGAAGAAGTGGCAAGTACATGGTAATGTCAAAAGGAGTGAATGTATTGGGTATAATTCCACATTTAGTCGAGTTGACCTTAGTCACAAATGTACTCCAAGCTGCCCACTGATCCATTAAACCCTGTAACCTCCTCGATTCCATAAGTGTCTCGAAAGAGTCATGCTTGGGGCACAACCGATGTCCAACTCGAGAGAAACTCGAGGAGCGACCTGGGTCTGGGGCGGAGCCCCAACCGCCAGAGGTGGACCAGACCACCCACTGCAGGTGCCTGCACTAATCAAATTTGATTTATTGATAAATATTACGGTCGTAGGACCTCGGTGAATCTAATTTCTTTTGCGAAACAGAGGCATCTAATCTGTTGGCCATTTAGTCAATTGACGCGATTACAAGCATCCTCCAACTTGTGAGTTGACGGCCTCAATGATGTCGCCCTCGGAGATATCCAGCTAGAACTGTTAGTACCAGGGAAGCAAGGAGAAACCAATGTTCTTCCCTCTTTAGTAGAACAAGTATTCATTGCCATTGACGGTGATCGCCTTGGAAGAGATGTTATAAATTCAGCTCAGAACTGACGGTCATACTTACACTATCGGGGGTGTCTTGCTCAGTGATTCTCTCACCGTCGAATAGGAATCGCAGCGCCTTGGAGTCTTTGCCGGTACGCTTACAGAAGGCGTCGATGACCTTTCTCAAAGGAGTGGTACGCTTGATTTTGAAAAACACTTCAGTAGAGCCATCAGTGACCTTGACATTGATGTGTTCAGCAGATTCAGGCTTGACGTCCGACTTGACAGCGGCGTCTTCTGGAGCAGTTGGAGGTGGGGTAGACATTGTGGTGTTATCAAGATTACCTTGCGTTTGTTGTCAGAACTTGTGATTGTCACAGAAGAGCTCAGAAAAGACGAATACTATTCTATTATAATAGTATCAGCGGCTCGTCGCGTCAGCAACATTTCAAAATTCATGCTAATTCCTTACCCTGTAGAAGCGGCGGGTGCGGCGATGGAGTCTTCTCGTATTTGTCTGGTTTTAACCTGGAAAAGGTCTGTTTGCTGACAATCCATGTAGATGCTGGAGTGGGATTTCTGCCTGGGTGATTGGACAAGTCTTATAGCCGTAGTGAACGAAAAGCCCGAGGGCCATGAGTCAACTGGGCATGTATTCGCAGTTGAATGCAGTGCCTAATTTTAAGCTTAACTGGACTGATGCGTCACACCCACCTATACGCACTTCCAAGAGCTGAGAGCTGGTACCCGCCGTCTCACGCTACGCATACAATCACTGCAGAGAGATGTTTGACAACCTTGCAGTTGGCGAGCTAGTGATCTGGTCACAAGCACTAACCGGCTCTATGAGCCTCTTTGTCTAAAGGCTCGACTAGGAACATCTCCTCATCCTTGTTCCTCAGAGCGGTCGGAATACCTACCTCACTCAGATGATGAGAATGCTACTCGGCTAAGAACTAAGGCTATATTACCTCAGACGAGATACTACTAAGCTGGCAAGAATAGCTGTCTATCGAATACCAAGAAAGATTCACTGGTTCTCAACAAGTGGCAGCAACGATAGCAGAATCAGGATTGTAGGCGTCACCTCCTTAACTTGACATACAATAAACATATACGATACGAATATACTCCATATAGGAATACAGAATGAACAAACTCAACTCCAAAACAGGCTCGCGAAGCGAGCACCACGGGGTCTGGGGCAGAGCCCCAGCCGCCGGAGGCAACACGCGCCCATTCTCTACCATCCAGTGATATCCCATCTAAAGACATTTTCCCCCTGAAAAGCAGAGCGCGAAATCAGCCCATATGCGATGTTGCGCAAGGGCCAGGAAGCTCACTCGACCAGGTCCCAATTCAACACGCCCGGTGCGGCAACTGATTGCTCACGAGGTGCAGTCAGTTCCCATTTGAGTTGGGTTACCCCACAAATTCAGACGTAGGCTGCCATGCGAGGATTCGGGTCGGGTCGACCACCATTAAACCGTTGGCTGACTCCACTTTTTTGACCTGCCGATGGGCATGCATGGCAGATTAAAATCAGATAGTCCAGCAATTTCCAGCTAGGTAGAGTAATACCGCGAGAATCACCCTGCGTATTTAGTAGCACCAGCCATTCTAGGTCGCTGCTATATCCATCCAAGTTATATATATAGAGAAAGGGAGAAATAGGTCCAGATCATACCGACATCGATCTATTTTAGAGCCTGAGACAAACCAACCTCACTTTAATATTTAGATATTCCAACATTTCAATTACACCACATCGGTCAACAGACACTAATAATTGCTGAATATTTTTGGCAGGACTGCTTCACGTCAACAACACAGCGCGATCCGACAAATAACGAACCAACCAACCGACCACCCAACCAACCAACCATCCAACAGCGTGTTTGTCCGTGTAGAAGAAGCCAAAGTGCCTTTCATTGAATTCTAAGGGCAGACACATCTACTGGCGGCTATTTCGATTCAAGGCTCATAAACTGACTGGCTCATCTACAGGTTGGGTGTAGCATATTTGCGATAGACATTTACGACCAAAGTTTTCGAATTCGTTACTGCCGTCCGTTGTACTGCGTAGGCAGGTGATTGGTACCGGTACTGCGTGATCCCTGCTGCCTACCGTTCTCTGAGTGATCTGGGATCGCGATCTTATACTATACATTGAACCACTCTCATAGTACAGCCGTAGTCACGATCGCAACTGTGGAGCAACCATCCAACATCCAATAGTTACAGCAACATCCACTATTGCATTTACACCCTATAACTAGTCACAGTTAGCTGACAGAGCCTCCTACCGCACTAGCTTCCTCGTCCCTTTGATTCTTGCTCATAACAAACTCAAGCTGTTGATCAACAATACAGTTCCTCCCTCGCTACAATTTTAACAAGATCTCAGTAAGTATCTGAGCAGACCCGAGCAGGTCTTTCAATAAGATCATTGGATCAAGCTATTAAAGCTTATTTGGTGTCAAGTAGCTGGAAGAGCTACGTAATTCTATAGCACCGCACGGGCATTTACTAACATATTTCCCAGCAGCAATCGTGCTGAGCATGGTTTGTTTTGTTATTCACAAGCTGTTTATTTGTTTTTATTAGCTGTAAGTATATCTATTTTGGTTCGATCCAGCATCGCTCCAGACACTTCAAGGCACCACCCACCTAGATACCACGGACATCCCATCTACTACCACCGCCTCACCCCACAACCACGTCAGTCATGACGCTACTAGACGTAAATCGTCATTGAGATATCGCATTCATACTGTTTAGTAGTAGGATTTGCATCACCAGCCATGAAATATTAGTCGGGCGTCACCCTGTGGGTTTCACATTAAGCGCACCAGCGATATTTCCCGACTCTTCAACGCAATGAGAGTACCTTACGATTCACCTTACGATTCAATAACTCGATTTCCCATGAGTATTACCCTGATAGGTTCAATTCTTACTACACCGGCTGCTCTTTCACTTATTACCTGGTAGCTTCCAGCCTGGACCGTTAAATCCCTGCTCGTCAGGCCCTGGCCCTGCTCCTCTCGCGCTTACTCCGCTTCTCCTACTTCATACCCAACCCGGCTTGCATTGCATGCCAATGCACTCTTCAGATGATCACCCCAGTTAATGCCGACCGACGCGGGGCCTTGCTAGCTAGCCCCGCGCCGCTAGCTGTAACATACAATCCACACCGCCACACCATCAGGCTATTTGTCGAAGGGAAACAACAAACCAAGTAGGAACCTGAAATATGTTTGATTTTAGATTTGCGGGTGATTTGGTTAAATGAAATGAAAACTTAAAAATGGATAGATTACATGGCAATAGACGATAGAGAGATAGAGTATGTGGGATGAGGAGAGTGGAGTTGTCCAGGCGGTAATCGTGGTGGTTGGGTGAAAAGTCCAGGTTTGAGTTTATTAGAATATTGTACTAGCATGGAACTGGGGTGGTAGTGGTGTTTATGTGCGCGGTTCGAAATTTTGGTCACTAACAGCCTATAGATTAGCAACAAATCAACGGAAGATTTTGGGATATTTATTATTTGATACAGACGATAGAACGGAAGAAAATAAAAAGTAACGTTGAATTGGCACAGTATACCTGGAAACGACTTGGATAGACAGCATACGAAAGGAGACTAAAAGATTACTGTTAAAGAGACTCAAGTACGAGAAATCAACTGAAGGTACACTGACAGCTATCAGTAAGAAAGAATTGAATTAAAATTATTAAGGCTGGCCCTTAGTCAAGAAGAGACAGGTTTACCTATTATCACACAGGTTCATCTTAATATTATCTGTTTATTGTAGAGAGTACAGCGGAGCGGGTGCTTTTCAAGGAAACAGAATCTGAAGAATAAAATGAGCGATCTCGCCGGAACCAATAATGATGGCACCGGCAGTGGATCGAATTCGTCTGCAAATGGCAGTCTCGTAACGAGCGCCTCGAGTACCGGCGCTACCAACCCCCAGGCTAATGCTACTAGTAGGACGTCTTCTTCTGCCAGTGGCAACGCTACCTCTAATACAAATGCTGGTACTAGTAGAAGTGGTCCGATTAGCGTAGATGACAGTCTGTTTATGGGTTTTGGATCTAGTGCCAACTCTGGAGCATCAAGGTCGTTCCTACAAGAACCTAGGAGAGAATCAATGTTTAGTTCGAACTTTCTCTCTGGAATTGTAAGCTCTCCAAGTAATAACGGAGGGGGGCTATCGGCAGCCTCATCTCGGAGACCCTCATATGCTGCTGAATTCTCTTCTCGACCAAGATTTTTAGATTTAGCAGATGCGTTTGCAACAAATAATAGTCAGGCAGATATGCCAAGGCTCTCTGCCGCAGTATCGAATCCTAATTTGAACCCATTTAATGCTGATTTAGATAAATGGCTCAAAGTTGGAGGCGATGCTTTAGGGAATCCGACTCATATTCCCACTATTTCCAGTGGCCTTCGTAGAGGTAGCATTACTGGGGCTACTGGTGGCAGTGCCGTTGCTACGGGATCAGGAGTACCGTTATGGCAAGATTCAGGTTTGAAGGGTTCTCAACCCCATGGATTGCAGGCATCGCCTACTCGCGAAGAATTTAATCTACCTCCTGTACCTCCTTCGCAGAAAAAGACATTCCGCTCTTTGAGCTTTTCTGCAGACCAACGTCTTAGTCACCAACAACAGCCAGGATCCCACCAGCTCTTGGGATCATTCAGCGAGGAAGATGATTACGAATCTGCTGTAAACCCAAATACTCTCGACCAGGAAGATTTGTCATTGATATATGGAGCTATTGGCCAAGAATCATCGCATTATCAGAATCCTCCCAGTTTATGGTTCAATAGCGGTATCCCAGGTGCGAAAGAGGGGTCAAGACGCCATTCATATGCTGGCGAGAATTTCTCCTCCGACCAGCAACAACAACAACAACAACAACAGCAACATGTCACACAGCAGTCACAACTCCGACAATCGCACCACCCACCTCAATTTCCAATGGAGACAAATATTCCCGTCTCTCCAGTGACATCTGCAGAGGAACAGATCCAGAATCTTCAAATCCACGATCAACCTCCTAATAGCCCTCCAAAGTTGACTTATACTGAAGCAATTGAAAACTATTTTTCGACCGACAAGCTAGGTCGAAATACCCTCTCTGAGTCTATATTAGGCCAGCAGCAGCAATTGCAACATTCACCAAGGTCTCTCTCCCCATCGTCCTCGTCCGACTCACCTACTCTAGCTAATGCAACTCCTGCTAACCTATCTTCACTGATCTCCGTCCCGAGTAAAAAGCTGTATTTTGTCCAGTTTAAAGCAGGAAGAGTTGATGTATTTTTCGTTCCAGATAGCTCAGGATTGGTTGTTCACGTGAATGATTTAGTAATTGTCGATGCTGATCGAGGCAGAGACTTAGGTAAAGTTGTCAAAGACCATGTCACTACCGAGGAAGCAGGCATGTTGAAGTTTATCAGACACCAAGAACAACAGGCGATTCTTCAACATAATCCAAATTCGATGCCTGGCAACTCTGGTTCATCTGGTCCTGGAACTACCATGCCTAAACAGATTCTAAGGTTTGCACAGAGTAATGAAGTTCAACAGATTACAAGTAAACAGTCTGACGAAGAGAAAGCGGTTGCAATGTGTGTCCATAAAGTTCAAGAAAAAGGATTGGATATGAGCGTTATTGATGCTGAGTATCAATGGGATAGACGTAAATTGACATTCTTTTACTCTGCGACTCATCGAATCGATTTTAGAGATTTAGTGAGGGAGTTATTCCGCATTTACAAGACGAGAATCTGGATGTGCGCAGTGAACCCAGCAGCAGCGGCTGCTGCTGCTGCTGCCGCCTCAGCTGAAGGCGAAGCAAAGGGAACTCAGCTGAGTCCCATTATGGACAAATCAATTCCATCTGTTAATACTGCTGCTGGAGTCAGCATTACAAGACCGACAGGTCATGTAGCCATTCCTAGCACTGCCAGTAAAGGCTCTCCACCTGGTTCACTATCCCAAGCACACATTCCAGTGCCATCTGAATATGGACTAGCTACTTCACAACTATTTGGGCCTGGTGGTTCGCGATCATCTGAAGTTCGCCAACAACCACCCTTAACAGCACCTCCATCAGGTTCGTCCAATAATGCCACGGCATATGGACAAGTCCCACAGTTCACTCAGTGGACTGGCAGCGGTGGACCTGTTAATAATGGCAACCAACAGCATAAGCTTTTCAGCGGACAAGTTTCTGGTCCTATGCCCAACGCATACATGCCTATGATGCAACCTGTTGTCAATTCAAATGGTCAGTTCACACAAGCACCACCTCAACCGCCAAGAGCAAAGTACCCCCAGTATGGCGGAAATATCCCGCCAATGAACCTTCCCTCTGGTATGACCGGCCAGTACTGGTACGGACCACCACCGCCACCACCTCCACCAACTAACACCTACTACTAATCAAAAATATAACGCTTGCTCGCTCGCCATCTATCGATATCTTATATTTATTAAATCATAATGAGGTTAAAACACAACTCCAGCAGCCTTCATTATTCTTATTATTATTTTACCACCATTGTATAGTTATTGGAAGGAAGACATTCATTAGACTAGAAATAACGTAGACTACTAGAGTTATATCAAAAACAGGTTATATATATACGATCTTATGAGCAAGCATGCCTCCGGCGGCTGGGGCTATGCCCCAGACCCCTCTGCTCCTCTCGCTTTGCTCGAGTCGATCTTCCACAGTCTAGCAGCTCCGCGAAGCAGTATCAGGGGCAGGACCCCAGACAGAGGCTGCTCACCAAAACTGGATTTCGGAAATATCTACAGTATACATTCTTACTTGTTAGCACTCTAGTTTTTTCTTCAATCAATTCTAAAGCCTTCGTCCATTAATATCAGACCTGAAGTTTGATCGCATGTTGACCTGCGTCTATAGCGGATAGGCGATATCCAGATCGCAGGCCCCTCAATCGCAAATTATAGTCATCATTTTCCACGAACTCGTCAGAATTGCCACAATCTACTTACACAAACAAAGCCAGTCGAGTGACCGTCGTCCTAAAGTTATTTTCTCCCTTCCCCTCTAGAACATACTAAATAATTCTATCTACTAGCCATCCATTTGGCCCTTCTATACCATAGAAAATCAATCTCGACTCTGAAAGATCCTGGATCGGTACCCAGCAGTATTTTGCTCAGGTTTAGGGTAATATCAAGAGGAATGTCTATTACCAGAAAAGGAAATATGCAGTCACTACTGGCTCTGACCATTTCTCCCAATTTCTGCAGTGCAGACACCCTGCAGGTCCGAACCGACTCAAACAATTTCACTACCACTCCAAGTTGAATACCAATCCATCGACATCTTAGTTCGACAAGAGACGGATCCGTTAACTTACAATACACACAAAAATACACAAAAATGTCGTCACAGACCACTGTTAAGGCCGCCAACTGGAGATTCGTTGAGCTTGGTCGTGTTGTCCTTGTTTCCAAGGGTGACTATGCTGGCAAGCTTGCCACCATTGTTGAGATTGTCGACCACAAGAGAGTAAGTCAACATCAGCTTCGACCTGAATGTCATAGTGAGTGAATAAGTTTATATCTTTGATGAAAGAGCGTAGCCAATACGTCAAACGACATCTTCCGACATTTAATTGAAAAAGAAATACGACCTTTGTTCAGACCTAGAAACAAGCTATTTGTGCCTTCTCCAACACGCTAGAAATGTCCAACAAAAATTTATTCGACTTTAAAACTACAACTAATCTTTCAAAATCACATATCGACAGTGTTCCTATTAGATTTTCGAATTTTAAAGGTTCTTTTAGATCAAAGCAGTTCTTCAAAGATATAAACTTACACTTGCATTTTGAGATGAACACCTGAGAAAATCAGTACTAACATATTATTAGGTTCTCATTGACGGCCCCAAGACTGGTGTCCCCCGTCAAGCTATTGCTCTTGGCCACGTTGTCTTGACTCCTCACGTTGTCCCCAAGCTTCCTCTTGCCGCCGGTTCTACTGCTGTCGCCAAGAAGTGGGAGGCCGCTGACATTGATGCCAAGTGGGCTGCCTCCGCTTGGGCTAAGAAGATCGCACAAAGAACCAGAAGAAGAGAATTGACCGATTTCGAGAGATTCCAAGTTCTTGTTCTTAAGAAGCAAAAGAGATACGCCGTCCAAAAGGCCGTTGCTAAGGCCAACTAGATTTAATTATTCCTAGTGTTTGTTAATGAATTTAGTACTTTTCAAAAATAATGTACATTTTGCACTTGATTTGGCATATTGCCTTCTGTCTAAGCTGTGACTTTGGGCTAGACTCTGTCTAGACATAGATACTGCCGAGGACCTGTTTTATGTCATTGGATAACATGTAGAATGATGATAGCGTTTTGTTAGATAAGGGCTATATAGAAATCTTGAGATGTACTGGGTGTTATCTTTATATGTCCAAAACTTGCTAGCCAGAGTACATGAAGAAATGAAAGAGCTGCCTCGCTTTTTGATGAAGCTGAAAAGATAGAGGAAAATGTGTTCTGGCTGTTGTTATTGATGCTTTCCTTAAGACGCTCAGCTAGAATCAATGCATCAGCATCAATAGACATTATACTCCCATCGTCATCATTATCATGACTGTCGCCTGCATCGAAAGGGGGTGTTTGAAAAGATGGCAAATCGTCATAGTCGCCAAGTCCGAAAAAGAAATCGCTATAGTTAGAATCGGCGTTGTCGTTCAATTCTCCAACAGTGGTTGACTGCCGACCGGTAAACAAATACCCTGAAGAGGCTCTGCTAGACAGTCTTCCTGTCGCTGCTCGGCCAATTTCAATGCTACTGGCTCGACTAGTAATGCCGTCTCTCGGATAGTCAGCCCGATTCTCGTTGGAAACATGATCCGCTGGTATTTCTTGAGGAGGCAGAGGAGTGGCGGCAGCTTCTGTGACATTGATATCAGAGACTACTGGAACATTATTCAGGTTCATAATTTGAAGCTCTTCATCGCGGACTAATATCTTTGAAAAGGGCTCTCCAATAACCTGCAAGCATATAGAGGCAAAATTTGGTTCTATCTTGCGGCGTTTGGACAGAAGTCTTTGAAGTCTGGCATTTTCCATATTGGCTAAGTAATTCAACTCATTGCTTTCCAGGGCATCATTAGAGAGAACGTTTTCTGCATCATACTTGATAGCTCTGAACCGCCGTTTCTTTCCAATAGCAGGAATTAACTGATCTCCTTCGTCGATCAAAAGCTCATCTTCACCTATCGGACGTTCCTCTGCCACAGATATACCGCCATTGTCACTGTTGGTTCCAGAGTGTTGCTGTGGGCTTGCTCCATCACTGGGTACAATTTCACCAAAATCATTAAAGCAGAAGCCAGGATCTTCAGCATAGATACCATCGTCCTCATCGTAATCAGCCACCTTCAATGGCTGAAGATCATCTAAAGCAAGAGATAAGTCATCGTCAAATGAAGAATTGGCATATTTTGGATTGGAATTTGGCGTGTCTGGCAAAATGCTGTGGTCCGAGATAGTAGTACAATTAGGGCTTAACATGCTTTGCCAATTATGATCTGAGACATAACTAAGGTCAGAGTAGTCAATCAAGGGCAGGCTTCCTAGGAGATCAGGTAGAAGCATTTTAGCATCAGGGTCATCTGGAAGAGAGACCTTGACAAATCTTTTTGTTAGTACCCTAGCAGAAAGATATTGGCTTCGGTTCAACACTTACTTCTTTACATTCAAATCCCATGGCTTATTATTCAAATCATGTGTTGAAAACTCTTGACTCAGCAAGCTAAGCAGAGCCCTACTTTCACTGAGCTGCACCTTTACTTGCGACCCATATATGAGAGTTATCCCATACAGCAAACACGAAGTTAAGTGGAGACTCAAGTAGGAACTGGAATGAGTGTCTAGAGTAGTGCACAGATCTTGAACTGAGGATGAAATGACCTTTTTCTTTCCTAACTTTGATCCTGCTCTGTTGCCGACCGAAGCAGCAAACCATGCGATACGAAGGTTACCGGAGGGTGAAGCTGGTGAGGTAGGCCAAACAATCGATCTGTTATTAGCGTGTGGTTCAGAATCTCGTTCAGCTTGAATTGACATATGCTTTTTGTTCCTATCTACTTCAACAACAAAAGTTGATCTTTAAGAGGTAGCAATATCATGATTGGATATTTGTACAACTATATACACAATAGCAATAGTCTACATTACAACATTTGGGATCTCATATGACGTCTGGTAATTGATGATAATCACATTATATCCGTCATGTCTTAATACAGACAGATGCAAAAAAAATGCTAAAGCGGCTGGACTAAGCCCAGACCCGCACTAATGCTGCAATTTACTGAACTCAGCAGGAGTCTTGGTCTGTAGCTGTAAAGCATGTACACCATTAGGAGCACTCATCTCCTCCTTCAGCAGGTCATACACAATTCTATGTCGAGAAGGAGCATTCTTTCCTTCAAATTTATCAGACACAATTACTAGACGGAAATGCGATTCGGTAGTATTTGAAGAGCCTCGCATAGCAGCATGGTGGGAATGTTTTGACGAATCGTTGAAAATTTCGAGATGCTCAGGTTTCAAGTTCGAGTTAATTTTATCTGCAATGATTCGAGCAGTAGGAGTATCAGGGACATTGAAAGGCATTGTAGACATTCGTCTAATAAGACTACCAAGTTGTGTCCTAAGCATATGAATTCTTAGGGAGGACGGAGAGGAATAAGGAGATATAATCCTAGATGTTTTATATATTCCCAGAACGTTCACGATTATATATCACCTTCAGTTCACTAACTGATCAGATCATCGGCGCATGATTGTTTGTGAGGCTGAGCAGCCCAATAGTGGCGGCTGACAGCATGTTATGCGCCTCTTCAGCAGCATTTGGGAGTTCATCAACTCCGGCAATAGTATCACACTAGTAGAGCCACCATCACAATACGAACCGTGTCCTCCCGTAATCCGCACTTTCCGACTTTTCTACCTTAGTCACCGACCTATTTCCGTAGATATTTGTACAGATTACGTGAAGTTGAGTGAAAAAAATCACTGACCTGTTTTTTAAGGTACTTTTCTCTTGTCATCCGTCGGTTTTTTTTCTGTGCGCAGTATCATCGCAGCTATAGTGGCTTTTACATAATTTCAACTGAACAAATTCAACATGTCTTCTAGTGTTCCTTATGATCCTTATATTCCACAGGCTGGTGGCGCCACCGAAGGTGCCTCTAAGACCGCTGCTATCCAAGCTGTAAGTTACATTCAAATCAAGTTTTCGGCACACACAAGGGGTAACCGACGAGCTTGCAAAGCCCCTCGCTCCTAGAGAATGGACCCTACTGAGAGAGAGTTCATGGACCTCAAAATGCATAGTGGCACTCTATCACTCTGAAATGGAAAGGGAACAACTGAACTAACTGATATTTATAGCAAATCGACAGCACCGTCGGCATCATGCGTGAAAATGTGAACAAAGTAGCCGAACGTGGAGAACGTCTCGACTCGTTACAAGATAAGACAGACAACCTTGCGGTGTCGGCCCAAGGTTTCCGCAGAGGAGCCAACCGTGTCCGCAAGCAAATGTGGTGGAAGGACATGAAGATGCGCATGTGCTTATTTGGCGGCCTCATCATCCTAATTATTGTCATTGTCGTTCCTATTGCTGTTATCAAGCATTGATGCTATTTGTGTTATTAATTTGTACCCCATGATTTATTTTTATTTTATCCATGTTTGAGACATCTTATAGCGATGCTAAGGGAGTACCTGCCTCCGGCGGCTGGGGCTCTGCCCCAGACCCCGTGGCTCCTGCTTCGCAGGAGAGCCTCAGAAGCTGGAGAAGATATGTGGCTCTATTGACATGGCCGCCGGCCCACCGTCGCTCGCGAAGCGAGCACAACGGGGTCCGGGGCAACGCCCCAGCCGCCAGAGGCACACTCTACTCATACAGATGAAAAATATATACTACGTTAATTTTATGTGGGCACCTATTTGTTTCCAACCAACTCGACGATCTTTTCAAGAGAAAGAGACTTGGGTCTCTCGATAGGAAGGCCGAGGATTCTGTCCCAGATGAGTTGGGGAAGAGGTCCAAGAGCTCTCGAGACACCAAAGGTAACGGTGTAGTAAAGGGTCTCGTGGATTCCGTAGTGGTGGAAGAGGACACCTGAGGAAGAGTCGACGTTGGGGAATGGGTTCTTGGTCTTTCCGTGCTCAGTAAGTACACCAGGGGCGACCTCAGAGATAGCGCGGACAAGCTTGAAGACTGGGTCAGCAGCAACTTCGGGTCTGGAATCAGCGAAGGCCATGAGAGCTTGGAAACGTGGGTCGGGTTGACGGAGAACAGCGTGTCCATAACCAGGGATGACTCTACCTGAGTTGAGGACAGACCAGAGTTGGTTCTCCAGATCCTTGGGTGTGTAGTTATCAGGGATCTCCTTCTTCAAGTCAAGAACAAAACGGAGTACTTCTTGAGCAGCTAATCCGTGAAGAGGGCCAGCCAATCCTTGCAAACCAGCAGAGTATGAGAGATAGGCATCCGAGAGGGCAGATCCAACAAGATGAGTAGCGTGGGCTGACACGTTACCACCTTCGTGATCTCCGTGGAGAGCAAAGTAAAGTCTCAAAAGATCAACAAATCCTTCGTTGTCTCCCTTACCAATCATGTTGGCATAGTTTAGAGACCAATCGGCCTTGGGGTCAATTGCACCAGGCAAAGCACCGCCTCCGAGGTACGAGTTTTGATAGATCTTAGCTGCGATCTGGGGCAACTTGGCAATCAAGTCAATCACATCATCAAAGGTGTACTCCCAGTATTCAGACTTGGGGATACCTCTTTCATAAGCCTTGGCAAATTTACTGTCGTGGTTCAAGGCAGAGACAGCAATTGAGAATTGTGTCATAGGATGTAAAGTGGATGGAAGTCCATCCAAGGTTTTGGTCACGAAATCTGGTAGCTCACCCTTAGCAGCTAGTTCAGCAGACAATTCTCTTACTTGCTCAACACTGGGGACTTTTCCAGTAAGCAAAAACCAGAGCATCGACTCAGGCAACATTTCACCTCCAGTTTCAGCCTTGGGGAGGAATTCTTGACATTCCTTGATAGTCTTGCCGTGGAATCGGATACCCTCGTTAGCATCCAAGACAGATCCTTCCCAGAGCATGGCCTTCAATCCTCTCATACCTCCAAGCAAATTAGATACTTGAACATCACCGAGTTTCTTGTCACCCAATTCGGTCTTCACTTTCTTGAAAAGCTCCTTCTTGGCAGGAATCACCTCCTTAAGGGTGTCCTTGAGTGACGAGGCATGACGGACTCCACGGATGAGGCCCGATCTCTTGATTCTAGTTAGTATATGAACTATTTCAATTGGGTTGTTCTACCGGTGGCTGGAATTTCTCTAGTCCCCGTGGCTCTTCTCGCTGCACTCGAGTCGATGTCACGGATCCTTGTCACGCGAAAAATGGAAAAGTCAAGGCTAGCACTTACGTTAACTCTGACGAAACTTGGAAACATTTTTTGTTTGAATCTGTTCAACAATATGTAAGTATAAACCAGATAATCACCAAAAAAATATATCTGGCTGAATTGGAGAGTCGTTTGCCTATTTATATATCAACAGTAAATAGATCACCATGTTCTGATTGGACAACTTGGAGATTCCCCATAGGCGGCTGTCGGAGCATGCTCGGTCCCCACTTTAAACCTCTGAAACTCTGTCCTGTGCGGGGGATCGGCAACTTAGCTGTCGCTGTCGCACACACCCCACTACTCGGCTATCGAAGGAAGCAGGACAATCAGGGGGTCTTTCGTACCAGAATTATGTAAATACTGGTTGAATAGTAATTTTCTACAAAATTTCCCCAAATCTCCTCTCGTTCATATATTGGGACTTTGTTAAGGTACGATATCGATGATAGCTAAGCGTCGTATCTAGGATTATCTTGCATGTACCTCGGAACTAAACTCGGAGCCGAGACGGCGAAAACATTTCACAGTCTTTCCCATCCTATGAGCTTAAATCTGGAAATCGAAGCAGACGGAAAAGCATCCACCCATGATATACTTTAGCCGTTGGTCCGTTTTGAACTAGTTGACGCTGATGAGTAGGTCTAACGCCCAGGATATGGACTGCGTTTGCCGATACCTAGTGAATAGTTAGAAGACACATAGCCGTGTTCTAGAAGATAAGCAATAACGGTATTATAGATACATAATAACGGTGTTCCAGAAGGCAAACAGAGAGGAGCAGCAGTAAAAACCGTTTGTCGCGCGCAACTTTCTGTTCGCACAACACGCTACTGTGTATCCTCAATGGCATTCAGTAGATGACTGATGTCCTAGTAAAACAAAACTTGGCCCGCAATACTACAACTACTCCGAACAAGACGATACCAGCCTCGAGCGACGTGGGACACGGGTCTCCAGCGGAGCCCAGCTGGCGGAAGCAACGACAGGGATGGTGGGTGCGCCCCCGGCCTCTAACGCCTCGTGCCACACACCCATGATTCGCGTCGTTCAAAGCTAGATCGTTGCTAGCACAAAACGCTCGTACTTTATAACGGATTATTCCAGGCACCTCAATACGGCCACGAGCGTCAACGTTATTATTAAATTAATTTAGCATATTCAGTTGCTGAAATGCAGTCATGTAGCAAAGTTGATTCTATTGCATCAACTTACAATTTATACTTTCATTGCATTCCACCATGTGCATGAGCAATGCAAGGTAAACGCCCATCTGAAAGTTCCTGCGATCTAATATTTCTTTGAGATCGATCCAAGATTCAAGTTTCAAACACCTGTAATCAGTCTTCAACTGCAGTCAACGAGACCATTTAGTTCTATTATAGATGGGGTTGTATCTGGAAACCACTTAAATTGACACCGATCGTCAAACCATTACTCCTGCTACATGCTGTGTTCCTGAATATGAGACAGGATCGACGATGTCAAGTACCCGATGAGGTTAATAATAATACGCCTCGCCATTGTCCATGATGTTAGACCGTCTATCACTATGATGGCAGCGCTAGCAACTTAGCTTCATGGAACTTTTGCTCGACCATTTATGTCTGCATATATAACCTCTTTCTAGTTCGAGTACTTTTGAATAGTTTCTGTTTTGACTATTCTATTTTTGTTCAATAGTTAGATTTCAGTTGTAGAGGTGAAGATCGCAGTGAGATACCTGAAACTACGAGATTGCAAGTGCTGAGACAAATCTCGTGAGAACAAGGTAAAAAATTTGATAGCGCTTGCTGGTCATCCACGCCATTGGTCTGACGACAACGCGACAACACTAGGACAATGAGTTACGAACCTCCTGCAAACCCCTTTCACGGGGACCATCAAGACCAACCTTACCAGGGCCAGGACCACCCTGCTTATCAACCTCAAGATGGCCCTCCAGTCAGACCTTATGGCAAGAGTGAATATAATGAGGAACAGGAATACAATCAAAACCACCAAGCTGGGTACCATGGAAATGATTCTGACATGCCTCCCCCTATCAACTACTCTACCAAGCCCGAAGAAGGTCATTCGTTTGACGAACAATTTAAAGTCGAAAAGCCCAAATGGAACGATGTTATCTTTATTTTTGTATTCCTGGCATTTGTCGCCGGATTTATTGTGATTGCTGGCCTTACTTTATCCGCCTATGTCAAAAATAGAGGGTTTGAGGGTTCGAGCATCTATAACAGTCAGAATACGTTTTCGCTCAATACTCACACGATCATTCTATTCGCCTTTGTCACGGTGATCTGTGTTGTGTTGTCTTTCCTGTATTACACTTTAGCAAGGGTGTTCACCAAGCAGTTCATTATCATCACTATGATTCTCCAGATTGTCATTTCTGTTGGAACTGCTATCTATCTTCTTATTGAAAAGGACTGGTCTGCAGGTATCGTTGGACTTGTTTTCGCTCTATTCTCTGCTTTCTGCTACTGGACCATGAGATCGCGTATTCCCTTTGCAACTATTGTCCTCAAAACAATTATCGATGTCACACGGATTGTTCCGTCTACCTTGTTTATCTCTGCTATTGGTGCTTTGTTTTCAGGAGCTTTGTCAATGTTCTTCAGTGTTGTTATGGTAGCTACCTATGTTAAATACCACAACTCTCCAGATAACCCAGCCTGTTCCAATGGTGGCTGTAGCAATGGCAAACTTATCGGTTTACTCGTTTATATCACATTCGCTGCCTATTACATGTCCGAAGTAGCTAGAAACGTCATCCGAGTCAGTATTTGTGGTGTGTATGGTTCCTGGTACTATAGCTACAAATCTGACCAGGGAATGCCCAAGTGGCCTGCTCTAGGTGCTTTCAAGAGAGCCATGACCTATTCGTTTGGCTCAATTTGTTTTGGATCTTTAATTGTTGCCATTATCAATCTTATCCGTGATTTACTCAACGTCGCCCAACAGGTTAACGCTGATAATGGTGGAAACCCTCTTGTTAGTTTAGCTCTTTGTTGCATCCAGTGCATTGTGGGAATTATCAATTGGGCTGTTCAATACTTCAACAACTTTGCCTATACATATATCGCCCTTTATGGAAAGGCATATATTCCAGCTGCTAAAGACACTTGGCAAATTGTCAAAGCTAGAGGAATTGATGCTTTGATCAATGACGCTTTAATTGGTAATGTCTTGACATTCGGATCCATGTTTATTGCCTATGTTGCAGCCCTGTTTGCTTACTTATTCCTGAGATTTACACATCCCGCATACAACTCGACAGGCGGATATTATCCAATTGTGGTTGGATTTGCTTTTGTGATAGGTCTACAGATTGGAAATATCACCACCGTCTCTATCAATAGTGGTGTTCATAGTTTCTTTGTCGCTTTAGCGAAAGACCCAGAAGTATTTAGACAGAGCTATCCAGAGACCTTTGAAGCTCTTTTACAAGCTTACCCTCAAGTGAGGCAGAAGCTTAATCTCTAAACATAATCAATTCCGGTCTGTGTATAATTCTAACCCAAACTCCCTGTTCCCACCTTCGTTATCTAGTAATAATAATATAATATTTAAAATCTAAAATGACCTTTCTTTGACATTAGATAACATTAGATTACATCGACTACAGAATCAAACCTCACCGATTTACGTCTAGGTCGCGTTTCGGGAGTAGCTGTCGTTTTTTCTTTTTCTTCATATTTACAACGAGCGCAATTGCAAATGAACCCCCAATTGACTCTCAAGTCATACCTTCTCTTGTCAAGCTCATCTGTGGGGTTAACGTATGTTGTGAATAATTCTTCGCCCGCTCTCAAATCCCGTTTGGCCACCACTTTTACACCGGTGGTTCGACCAACAATCTGGACATCGACATTGGGATCACAGGAATGGTTTAAATGCGACTGAGTGAGATAAATATTTCCGTCTAAATTATTAATATTGTACATTCCGAGCCCGTATAGATATTCCTCGTATGATAAAGAATACCCACCCTTGACAGCTTCTCTTAATAGTTCATAGCCTCTGTTCCACAGCTGTTCATAATGTTCCCCATCCAACCCGTCAAGACCGGCATTGGTGGTGTTTTGTAAAGCCTTCTGACGAACATCTTGTCGGACTCTGGCCATCGCATCCATTTGTTCTTGAAGTTGTTTAGACTGGTCTCTAACTATTGACACCAGTATGATACCAAAAGCGTAAGCAGCCATCCACTGATTTTCTAAACAGAATTGTTCATATAATTGCCATTGAGCATACTTTATCGTTTTCGAATGAGCGCTATTGTGCCATAATGCTGTGTGAATTGTATCGCTTTTCTTACAGCTCGTGTTACAGAATCGAGCTGGACAGATATTGCATTCGGTTCCACCACGAGCGACCCCACCTGGACCACCCGCGCTTGATCGAGCCTGGAAAGGCCGCGAGCAATAAGCGCAGGCAAGGCATTTCCTCATTAACATGACGTGGTCCAATGGTGATACCAATACGAGAGGAGGTTCGCTCCAGATTTCGTCGCCTGCCTTGAATGCTCGGCTGGTATATAGAGCTTTGCCTCTTGCTTTTGTAGATATTAATTTAACGCCATCAGGTAATTTTAGACCAGGAGTAGGGTGACTTGTGATTTCACTGGCATATTGGACAGGTGCAACATTGGTTTGTAAGCCAAAGCTTTTCAGCAGATTCTTCAGTCTGTTGGCTGAAAGTGACCAATTTGGATGATCCTGTTTAACCAAAGCATGAAGTTTGGCATTTCCGAGGCTCTCACTAGTGGGGTCCTTTTTCCAAAGCTCAATAACAGTGGCTACAACCTCTCTATCATTTGGGGTATATTCTGCTGTTTCGCTCATATTTCGGCTTCTGTGAAATTGGAACATTCAGACTGGATTGGCATCGAAATTTATCTGCTGAAAAATTGGGTTAGGGCATCATGTGGTGGAGATAATGTCAAATTGAAATGGTTCACGAAATATTCATTACTATAATTGGAATAAACGAAAGGAGAAAAATGACAGCTATATAGAGCGATAGAGAACAATAATAATATTATAGAGATATGAAACATTTTGATAGAGTATTCGCGCGTGTTCTTCGATCTGTTCTTCAGGGGTAGTGCGGCAACCTGCATGTATCTAAGAGCACTGCTTCTCAACCGTACTCAGCAAACAGCTATTCGGGGCACTTAACAATAGGCCTTTTACTCCACAATGAGTTTGGGCCTCATTTCCAGAATGGCAATGTACACTTCAGTGGGTGCATTTGTCGGGTATAAAGTAAATCACGCCCTACAAAATGGGTTCTTTTATGATACACCTGCCAAAGGCACTGATAAAGCATTGCGGTATGCAGAGAAGCTGGAGTCCAAGTTAGAAAATCTACCATTGGTCAAGAAACTCAGTCGCGATCCTCAATTCCAGATGATTCGCCCCTGGGATTATGTGAAAGAAGAGCGAGTTGGGTCCGTATTCACCTCTGGTCCGTTACATACTCCTGGAGGGGTGTCAATTCCACCGCTACTATTCGCTAATGAAGATGAGCGATCTACTATTACCATTGTTCATTGTGGCCATTATCTAGCAGGATTCCCTTTTCTGGTACATGGTGGGATTCTGAGTACTGCCTTAGATGAAGCTTTACATAGAACTGCCTCATTAAGTTTAGGAACGTATCCCGAGGAAACAGCCAAGATAGCTTTAAGTTACAGGCGCCCAACATTTGTAAATCAGTTTCTAGTTATCAAAACTTCAACAGAAATCATTGAAGAAGGAAAGAAGGCTCGAATAATTGGCTCTGTACGAACGCTGAAAGATAAGGAACTCGTTAAGGGCGAGGGCATATTTGACGTAGTTGCCCCACCGACTAAGTCCAGCTGGAAGAGCATAGTTGGTCTATAAACATTTTTCGAAGATTAGCTATTATCTATACAAATATATTTATTTTCGTCTATCCTGAGAAAGAAAATGAACTTACAGATGGAGTGGTAATGCCGACACTGCGTGGAGTCAGGTTCCTTCGTCCGTACAGAGTGGTGAAATCCCGCAAAATTGATCTTACTCTCTTGAAATCTTGTGACTCCATAGACGTTGAGATCCTTTGAAGGAGTTTTGATTTTTCATCCTCGCTAAGACCGCCGGCAGGAAGTGAATCCAATGTGTTAGACAGCCATCGGATCGTCTCGTTTCCAGATGACAATCTATAAACACTCAGAAGAAGAGATGAAGCATCAGTTATCACGTCTCGTGGATACGAGAACAGGATCCCTGTGACGATGCGAGAAGTTAAAGCTTCACCCTGTGAAGCTGCGAGCGAGGCCACTACATTGCGGATTTCAGGAGGAATGTGTCCTCCGGGAATAACTGATGATGAAGGAGCCTTCTCTCCACCATATGCAAACAAGTCCAATAGGAAATGCAATGTGGCAGTAAGAGGGTTGAACTGTTCAAGAGTTAAAGCAGCCAGAGCAGCTTGAAAACTAGTTCCAATCCAGTCTGTAGTGAGAGCCTCGAATGGATAATACATGAGAATATCTCCTGCTAAATGGAAAAAATCTTCAATCAAGTCCGGGTAGTCTTTAGGGTCACTTCCATTGAGAATACGGAAAAATGAATAGGATTGGTGTTTGCAGAATTCCCAAATGAATTTCTTGTTTTCTTTTTCATTTGCAGTACCAGCGGTAGTTACAACGTTCTGCTCTTCATCGGGCGCACTGAACTCGGTAACAAGTGCCCCACTGACCCACAAGTAACAACCAAATTTTGTTCTCTCGAATTCAGACGCTAGGATATTGCCAATAGCTGGAAGAATAGGTTGTAAAGCAGCCCCAGACGTATGAAGGCAGAATTTAGTGAACTTGGAACACCGCTCAGCAACAAAACTAGACTTACCGTGAGCTTCAAGAAGAGGGGGAACTATTGGGAATACATCAAAAATAAACTGAGTGGTTGGGTGGATGGCTCCAGGAGCAAGCTTTCCATTTGTAGTATTGCTTGGTCGAACATTGCGAACAAAAATTGTCAAGAGCTCGATAATGTCGGCAATGGATCGATACACTTCGTCAGACCCTTCACGACCTGTCAAGTCCACTAATCGATCCACAATGGGCTTACTGAAGTGTTGCAGTACAATAAGAATTGAATCAATTGGCTGAGACCGGATAATATGAGCAATGCCCTCTGTGACCTGGTACAACGACTGGATGTCAAGAATATTCAGCATTTGTTCATAAAATGGATGCAGTTGTTCAATGTACTTTGCAAGCATATCACGGCAATCTTGACAAAAGTACATCAATGCTTGAGACGCGGCCTTGCTTACATCAGAATCGTTTCTATCGAATCCTTTAATAATATAATCCAGTTGAAAGTCGAGATATTCGGGGTGTCTAGCTGTCCATTCGGTATATCTCCCAAGAACCAGAGTAGCGGTATATCTTATCTTATTATTATCAGGTAATGAAAATAAGAGTTTCATTATATTTGGAAGGACCTCATTTTCGTCCAAATCGACAACTTGACCCATGGCTCTGACGCTAAATAAAGGAGCCTCAATAGACTGCCATGAGGCATGGTCTGCCAAACTACTGGATAATGCTTTGTATGATTCTCCAAGGGCTTGACTTGAGCCAACAACCTGACAGCAGTCTTTTAATACATCACCAATCTCATGTCTGAACGAACGAAATTTTTCTTCTTCTTCACGGTTTCCACCAAACAAATCAGTGTTCTCGTCTCCAGGAGGATACTTCAGTCGTTCAATAATAATTCCAATTAATCGAAGGTATACATTGCTCAGAGCGGATCGAGAATTCTGATACTTATCTAACACGAGCATTTGCTTAAGTGAATACCAGAAGTAGAATGTGTAAGATACGGCGTCCAAGTCTTCATCAGCCGACGTACAGTCAATAATGCATTCAATTAGCTCCAAGAAATCATTAGGTGATTGGGCAATCAACACATGCCATGACTCTCCAGCTTCGGAAAATACTTTGGTCAATCCAACCAATTTTGTTGAATCATCTTTGCACTCCAGAATAGTTGGTCTCAAGCGAACCACTCTGGGGTAAATAGCAGAAATTGTCTCCAAATTAGTGCTATCTCGTGTCTCCTTAATAATCGAACTAATGCATTCAACAGCGGGTTCAAATGTCTCATCTTCTTGTAAACCGGCAAATAGAACATCGAGAAGTGGCGTGTTTAAAAAGTCTTCCAATGAAATCTCCTTCAACCAAGAGTTCAGACATTCGTATAGTACTGACTTAGTATCCCCATCAAGTTGAATCGAGGTAGAATTGCCTGGCCCAGACTGGGATGCGATACTTCCTGGAGTCGCAGTACCCGATCTTGTACCGCTATTGTGAGCATATTGTAATAGCAGGGTCACTACTTGTACACTGTTCTGATCTAGTAGTTCCTGGCTTCTTGTATTGAATTCTTCGTCAGTCAACAAAGTGTGCTTTGGACTTAACAGCTCTTCCGGCAAAACTTTCAAGAACTCCAATAGAGATGGTAGAGATTTACTGGAGCCTCCAAATGTTTCTACCATTTCAGCCACTACATTTTTCCACTCCAGGACTTGTAGAGCTAAATCGGCCAATGCAACACTCAGCTGGATTCCAACCGATCTGGGAACCCCTGAGCTTGAGATATTATGTGTCAGTAATTGAACAACGGAATTTTTCAACTCCATTCGTGACTCTTTCGGTATCTGATGGAGATCATATGAAATTTTTGATTTTAGTGTTTGGGCACAAAAGACTTTTGTCGCAACTGGGTATTCCTCCACTGATCCAGCTAGGACCTTATGAAGAATTGCCCATGCTTCCGGCTGATTAATGTTAGTAACAGTCTCTAAGTAAAGTGTCTGCGAGATATGTTTCAAGAGCCATAAAATAACAACACTAGAAACCGTTCGAAGACCTACAAAGGACGTCATTTGCAAGCCGAGCAAGAGCATAGCCTCGTTTGACATATACACACTCAATTTTCACGATCTTTGTGAAAAAACAACCACTTACGCTCTTTTGAAATTCTTCAAGATAATGGCCAAATTCAGATCTCTGAGTTGGATTCTCATTGCTATAAAATCCATTCAATGCTTGCTGGAGATGTTCCAGGGTAATGGTACTCATTGTTGGCGGTTCTTCAATGATTTCTTAGACTATTTACAACTTGCTGCACCAACAGCCACAATTATGAACTGAAACTACCTGTTATTTTCTTCAGATCTTTAATTTCAGTGGGGTTATCAGATTTTCATCACCAACCAGGAACGAATCTTCTTCTAGTGTTGTGATCTCTTCGAGCATACATGCAACTCAGTGAAAGCCGTATAAACAAAGCGCCGCATCAGAGCCGCATGAATTGTGTAAGTTCAGGTTCACGATCCTCGAAACTTCACTCTACATTTGAGGAGGTAATATTGACTATCTAGAAACCCTCTCCGACTCATAAAATATATTAAAAATGGCTGATAGAACGCAGCAGAGGGTGGTATGTTCCGTCGTTAAGGTACTTGTGAGTGATGGTCGAGAAAAAACTAACTATAATAGATGATTCCACCCATTAATTTATTATTTCAGTTTCTACAGCAACAAACACAGGTACAAATCTGGCTCTATGAACAAGTGGATTCGCGACTAGAAGGTAAAATACGGGGTTTCGATGAATTTATGAATTTAGTGGTTGATGATGCTGTGGAGGTGAATTTGAAAAAGAATACAAGGCGGGACCTGGGTCGCACTTTACTAAAGGGAGACAATATCACCCTTGTATCCAGCCTAGAAGCTTAGCTTAGAGGCTTATCACGATGCTATGAAAAATATATACATTTTATTGCTATGATGAACTAATGAGAAATGCGGTTATGGGGTCGGGCATGGCCTGGAAACCACCGATATCGATTGGAGCAAGCTTACTCTTGTGGCGTCTCTAAACGAGATGTAGACACAACCGGCTCCATGCTTATAATAAACAAGTTTTAGATAGGTGTAGGTAGGAAACTCAGGGCCGATAAACCTCTCCATTGATTATAACGGCATCTAGAATGCGATCATGAGGTTCGGTGGGTATATTCCCAACCAATTGCACATCCAGACCAATTCCAATTAATTTGGTTCTGGGGAGCATTCTCTTTTCAGTCCACAAGTCGTGCATTATTGTGAAGGTATCGTAATAGCCCTTACCATGACCAAGTCTTTGACAACTGCTAGTAAATGCCAAACCAGGCAAGATAATGAGATTCAGTCCTCCTGCCGCAAATGCTGTTGTACTGAGGGCATTCAGCGGGGGCTCTCTCAGTTTATATTTACCAAAAGGTTTTAGCTCGCTGATTTCTTCTGTTGAATTTACTTCCAACATCTGAAGTTCAGTTGCTTGGGCTGGAAAGAGACGTTTCCCTTCGTCCTCCAAGGGAACTATCCGTGGTAGAAATACACGTTTTTGATCTGAAAAAGCATTTTGTATGATTCTAGACGTCTCTACTTCACCACTATCTAAGTGCAAGTAGCATGCAATCCTATCTGCGGAGAGGTATTCTGGCAATTGCCTTAATGTCTCTGCTATTGACAATGCTAGATGGCTAAGTTAATCCTAGAACATGGTTGTAGTTGATAGTTCTAGTTGTCTATCACACACATACACTGGGCACTGATACTTTCGCTTGATAATTGTGCGATATTCTGCTTGACCAACTTCCGCAGTAGTCGCTTGGAAGAAGAAGACATCTGATCTAAGACTCTCAAAGGCAGGCCAGACTGATATATGAGACGAATCAAACGGTACGAGGAGATCAAAAAGCACGTCTTATTCAGACGCTAAGATAAGGTCTGATATACCGCTTTAGCTGACATGCTTATATCTGGGTAAGGTTCGCGAAATCGGCTGTTGGCGGATTTGAAACTCTACCACCCACTAAGCGTATATACTTTTAAGAACTGATACATTACCAAATAAGACAGAACGTAAATGAGTCACCTATGAAGTGGGGTTGACCAAGAGCCTGGAAAAACGGGAAAAGGCTGCCATACTTGCCGTGTACCTCGATAATTGTCAAGTCGAATTCTATGAATGACTGACATATTGTATGCGTACGGCGGAAACGGAAACAATAAATGCAGGACGGGAACATGACTCCGATGTCGGCAGAAAGTGAAAAATGTCACAGCATATCCAGATAAAGCGAGTCACAGGGTATATATAGTAAGATAGAACTGCACTTATCTTTTGGATAGAGTGGTAGAAATAGACTCATAGATAGCATACTCCAACATGTCTTTAAGATTATTATCGCGACAAACGAAACTAAATCACGGACGATTGTTTCTTCAGGCAAGAACCTCCCAAAGTTTTTTTTCCACTTCTCGACTATCATGGGCTGCTGCTCAGCTGGACGCTAGCAAACTGAACATTGAGACTGTGAGCAAGCCAAAGGAGTTGCCTCCACCTGAGAAGCTCGTTTTTGGCAAATCGTTTACTGATCATATTTTGGCTATCGAATGGGATGCTGAGACTGGTTGGGGTACTCCTCAAATTAAACCTTACGGACCATTGGTCTTGGATCCAGCTGCTGTTGTATTCCACTATGCATTCGAGTGTTTTGAAGGTATGAAGGCCTTCAAGGATATTGATGGTGATATCCGTATGTTTCGTCCCGACCGTAATATGGCAAGATTAAACAGTTCAAGTGAAAGAATTTGCTTGCCTACATTTGACAGCGAGGAAATGATCAAGCTATTGAAAGAGTATGTTAAATTAGAGAAGAATCTAATTCCTGATAAGAAGGGATATTCTTTGTATTTGCGTCCAACTATGATTGGAACTGATGCTGGCTTAGGGGTTGGATCTCCTAAGAAGGCTCTTCTCTATGTTATTGCTTCCCCAGTAGGACCCTACTATCCTACTGGCTTCAAGGCTGTTCGCTTGGAGGCTACAGACTATGCAGTTCGTGCTTGGCCCGGTGGTGTTGGTAACAAAAAACTTGGTGCTAACTATGCCCCGTGTATTCTTCCCCAGCAACAGGCTGCTTCTCGTGGTTTCCAACAGAATCTTTGGCTGTTTGGACCTGAAGGCAATATCACCGAAGTCGGTACCATGAATGCGTTCTTTGTATTCAAAAACTCTAGCACTGGAAAGAAGGAGCTTGTCACTGCTCCTCTTGATGGTACCATTCTCGAAGGAGTCACCCGTGACTCTATTTTAGAGCTTGCTCGAGAAAGATTAGATGCTAGTGAATGGACCATTTCTGAGAGATATTGCACCATTGGCGAAGTATCTGAAGCTGCTAAAAAGGGCGAATTGGTTGAAGCCTTCGGTGCTGGTACTGCCGCAATTGTCAGTCCTATCAAGGAAATCAGCTACCACAACGAGCCTATTTATGTACCTCTTCAAGAAGGCAAGGAAACTGGCGAGTTGACCGAGGCTGTTGCAAACTGGATCTCTGAGATCCAATATGGCATTGTTGATCATCCATACTGCCAAAAGATTTAGATATTTTAATTGATTTTATGCATTAGAATTTACCTGTGTAATGAAACTATGTAGCCTCCTAAAATCAGGAGATGCAATTTATTAAACTAAGCTATTAATTTCTGGATTGGCTATTTTGTTGCTTTAAGCTCCAACTGTTTACGTTCTTCCATAGCTCGCTCCAACGTCGAGATATACATGCTGTATTTCACAGCCTCTTTCAGTAGATACTGCGACTTTCTTTCCCAGTTGGAATGTGCTCGAGCTGAAACAAGGAAAGTGGATTGGAACACTTGAATCATATCTGCTCGAGAAGCATTGTGGTCTTCAAGATGCTTCTCCACTGCAGAGTTGAATTTTCTGAGCATTTTAAGCTGATTGGTCTCGTCCAAGCTGGACAAGACTTGCGATACTAAGGGTGATCTCCACTCTCTTATTTGGATCTTCTGTCCATCAATTATGAATGTATCATACGAGCCTGATTGTAAGACAGGTTTATACTCAGGATTTTGGCGTTGCTTTATAGCAACTTTTTCCAATGGGAGATTCCAACCATATTCAGAGCTAGAGACAGCTTCCACAAGCGGTTCTTTAGATCCCCGAGCAGCCCAGTAGTTGCAGGTGTATACATATTCATCGGCAATCTCTTTGGTACCGGCTCGGAAAACCAAAACAGATTTATTAGGCAACGTCAACGACCAGTCAACATAATCTGGCTCCAGCATTGACATGTATGTCGAGCTTGAAATTATAATACTATTCTTCATACCAGCATTAAGATTTGTGACAGGTATGGCCTGTGCCATAGTTTGACATAGAGGGATATTGTCAGTAAGAGTTGCCCTGTCAAGCCAGTTCCCTCCTCCCACATTACTGTATGCATTTGGAGGATCAAAGGTATAATTAATTGGTCGTTGATTACGACTAGGATGGTCAAACCGGAAAATCTTCAGATATCCCTTTTGAACAATAACAAATACTTGTAACCAGCCCTCACGCTTCTTGTATTTTTTGCTGATGCCTCCATTAACAAATGCTTGAAACTTGAGAAGTCCTTCTTTAGCCCATGGAGCACCCGTTAATTCTAACTTCTCTTCAAAAGCTACTTCCTCATCTTCAATTTCGTCTTCAAACTCGTTGATGGTAATGACAGTCGTTGGCTCTTCTAGACAGTCTTCTTGAGATGTATTTGGTGAACTTTCAATTCCAGGACTGCGCCCCCTTTGTAGGTCTCCACTGCTTGCGGCGCTACTACTCGAGTCACCTTCATCGTCTTCATTTGCCACCTCCAAGAACTCTATCGAGTCTCCATTAATAGAATGGAATTCGGAATGTCCCATGATCCCAGCTTTTGCCGCAGCTCGTTCTTCACGAATTATAGAGTTTCTCAAAACGCCAGAAAAACCGATTGGCTCGTCTGCCTTAATATACATGCTTCGCCCGTCTCCCATTATCGGCTGATTGTTCGCAATAATCCCTTGATATTCATAGTCAGACCAGGCATCAGAGGCAGAGATCCAGCTAGAGCGACGATTCAAACTCAACCTGGACATCAAGGCACCTCGATTGTAGACATCATTTGATCCCGTTGAAGGTCCGTAGTAGTTATTCAAAGAAGTGGCAGAAGATTGAGCATGAAGATAGACCCTCGGCGGACACCCGTTCGAGCCTCGAGCAAGATTCAAGGGAGTCAAGTCAATTGAGGTAAAGATCCCTTTAAGAAGGGCCAGTATCAAGTTTTCCCATTCTTTAGTTGAATAGTATGAATCATCACAAACAAGCGTGGTATTATCGACCTTAGTTGATGTAATTGTAGTGCTCCACCGTTTCATAGTCGAGGGGCGTCTAGATAAAGAATCGATAGAACTCCGCTTACGGCTTAAAATTGAATTACTATCATCAGCAACCATGCCTTCCCCTTTAAGGAGAGTTCGCATTGTTTCAAATGTCTGCTGAACATACTGTGATCTAGGCATCTTTTTAGCAGAGTTGAATTCTTCTGAATGGTGGTCTGTATTAAGCAACAGTATAGAGTAAGCAAGAGTATAAATGACCCCCGGAGACTTGAAGCCGTGACGAGGGTTACATTCACACCATCTATCGGAGAATGCATCGATGATTCTATCCAGCTGCTGAGACTCAGCCTTCATATACAGTTTGTCACACAATGACCTTAAAGAAGCCAATACACTACAATTAGTCCAATCAAATAGTCTCATATAAGCCTTTCTAATATCTGATCTATCCGGAGAATTATCACCCAGCCAAGCAGCCGCCTCAACGTGGTTGATTAAGTCAGCTTTGCCTTGAAATAATCTTAATGCTATATCAGAGGAAGTCAAATTTCGGCTCCGAAGTGATATCTCTGATCTTTTGCCCATCCGCTTCTTTTTTGAGCTAATACTTCTATCAGATCTCAATTTTGGAGGTGGTTGCAAGCTACCATACAACTATACAAAGTTAGAGATTATGATTCAAAAAGCGAGAAAACACCCAATACTTACAGGTTTCAGGGCGAGTTGGTCCGCCGTTAAATATTGACTATCGAGGTCCAGCTCAATACTTGAATAAAATGACGGTGCCGTTTTAGATTGAGACTGTTCTAGAAAATCCTTCGGAGGCACTGCTGGCTTGGTATCTACCCTCTCATCGCCCTCGCTTTTTTCAACAGCAAGTCTATCATCGCTTGTTCCAGATATGAAGCTTTCATCTAAAGATCCTTCAACTTCGCGCAACTCACGAGGAAGCGATGATACTCTTTTTCTAACAATGGTGGAGGACATGGTTTCTACCTCTTTACCGTTACCTTCTTTATCATTCATGTCAGCAGATGTGCTAGTTATATCGGTTTCAGTGTCACATTTACGGTCGACTGGCCCCTCCAAACCAGTACCAGGGTCTGTCTGGATGTCAGATTTATTATCTGTACCGACAGATTCTGACGTGGACGCACTATCCCTTGATTCTTCATTTTTCGGAGCTGGACATGCTTTCTCAGACAGTGCAACGGATGCATTCCCCTCCTGCTTCTCCTTTGATAGCGTCTTTACAAATTCAGATATAGAAACAGGGACGTTTTCTTTTTCAGATACGATATCTGGGTTTGGCAGAATTCCCCATTCACTCTCATCCAAAATAGGAGCTCCTGAATCATCGACAAGGAGAATGGGTTTAGATATGGTGGGACGAATGGATGTCTGCGGTGGAGACGAGAAGAGCCATTTGAAAATCCCTCTTTTCTTGTTCTTGGAAGAATTAAGTTGTGATTGTGATTGTTGTGACGTTAATGGAAGCCTTTCAGGCGCTGCGCTGACGAGTGTAGCCATGCTAAGTAAATTCTTGCAATAACTTTAAAAAGAGTTAATAGGAAGTAGCAAGCTCAAGCTTTGACAATAAATTGCACCCAATACCCAGTATCCCTATAATCGAATCTAAATACTAAAGAATTGGGTTCTGCAGGAAATCATGAAGTACTCTCAAAACTGGAACCAACTAGCTGAGAACCAAATCAGCTGTTGAAGAAGTGGGTCGCGACCACAGTACCCCTTGAATACAAGGTTTAGAATTAAATACACGTCCTTCGGTGAAAGAAGGAGATACAAGGAGTTTAAAGTACCTCCTTACGCGTGAAGTCAATTGAATTTTAGCGAACAGGAGTATTTCCTGCAATGTGCCGTCAACCCATCATAACACAAGTCACCCTAGCGACAGCATTCGGCAATGTTAGCAGTATCTGCTGCTTTCAAAATAACGGAAGCATGTCTTACTGCAGTCTCCTATGTGGTTGTGTATACATATAACCGAGTGCATGTTGGTAAAAAGCCGTCAGGGGTAAATATGTCTGCTTAAATGCAGATCGAGTAATATTTTCAGGGGCTGAAAATCAACAAATGATTTCGAACGGTGTTGCAGAATGCATGCTATTATTTACATATAGGGTACGGGTGAGCGGCACGGGGAAGTAACGAAACTGAAGTGGTACCATCGGCGGCGTATAAATCTAAGTAGGAATGTAGATGTACGTGTCTTGGATAATATAATTTTTTAGAATTACAAGGCACGCATCTTTTGTTTATTGCTGAAAGTCTTAGGAATTGAAGAAGTCAGCCTTGGGTATTGCATTACAGAAGTAGACTTAGATTATCACATGGTGTTCTCTAGTTCAACTAAAGAAACTATCTTATTGGGAAGATCTATTTGCTCGACATCGTAACGGAAGGTCTGTTTATCATAGTCCGTCTTGGTCTCACATCAGAAGCAGTTAGACATGCATTAAAGTTTTAGAGTGCGTCAATAAATGGAAACGATCTACAACACTTGTCGATCAGGGGTAAGTATCTTGGCAAGTATCATTTTGAGCAAGGGCAATTAAAATAATAGTATTATCTCCTATACAAACTTTTCGCCTTAGAAAGTGGGGTCAGGTGTGTAAGATCCATAAAATGACACGACCAATATTCCAGTGTACGTCCGTAAGATATGAGAGGGAAGAGCTGCTCTGGCTATTCTGTATTATCACTGCAAAATTGAATGGCTCTTACTGATTTCCAAACTGGAACACTAAATACACGTGCAGCTCTTGCTGGGGTGCGGTTGAACATTTCTCTTAACCAGCATACATGTTGGTTTGTGGGCTGTCTTGCAAACCGAAGAGCTACAGCCCGTTTTAATATCTGAGAAACCCACCTCCAAACTCTGCGCTACCGCTAGAAGTGCTAGTCAAGAATAATGTATCAGGCCTTGCTCTTAACACCTCCTGAGATCTCTACTTTGTTGTAGGACTCCTGTGCGGCCCCTTTCGTGTGTGAGCCTCATGAGAAACCCTTGCCCGGTTGTTTTGGCGAGAGATCTGTATTTTGATGATCTCCTTGCTACCCACAGATACATACACACAACTCCACATATTGTGAGACCGCGGTACATCAGTCTGGGGTGGTATTGATTGTTCTAATTTGATTCTGGTTTAAGATTCAAGCACAATAGCATCTATCAGCATTAATATTCGGAAATTCAAGGAAGGACAGCTACGAGTGAAATATGTCATTCCTGTTCAGCCGCAGTAAACAGAAGTCTCCTCAGGAGCTTGTCAGGAGTTTGAACGAAATTCTAACTCGAGTAGATTCTGTATCAGAGAGAAAAAAGGTATGAAGAGAGATGTACAGATCGAAGTGGGGTGGGAAGCAGTATGTGGGAAAAAGGTGTGCAATTGAAGCGTACATACTAACGGAATCACAGGGATTGGATGAAATTACAAGGATTCTCTCACAAATCAAAGTAATCCTTTACGGAGACCAGGATTCTGACCCCCAACCTGATCAGATTGCTCTATTAGCACAAGAGGTGTACTCGACTGATGTCTTGATTCCTTTGGTAGGAAGCTTACCGGTACTCGATTTTGAAGCCAAGAAGGATGCAGTTGTTTTATTCACTACGCTATTACGACGCAAAATTGGTAATAGGTCCCCAACAGTAGACTATTTGGTCAGCAGACCAAGTATATTTGAGTCGCTGATTATGAATAATGGAAACTCTGAGGTGGCGTTAAACGCGGGGTCCATCATTAGAGACTGCGTTAAGTACGAAGCATTAGACAAGTTGGTTCTGGACTCTCCATCCTTTTGGAACTTTTTTGATTATGCCCGAGATTCATCTTTTGAAATGGCAATAGATGCATTTGGTACTATCTATGATGTATTGACATTGCATCCTACAATCACAGCCAAGTTTTTGGTTCAAAATTCCAGTCGATTTGTCGAAGTCATGTCGGCCCTGATGAGCTCAGATAACTATGTTACGAAACGACAGTCGTTGAAGATAATGGCTCACATCATTAATCATCGTGCCAACTACTCTTACATGACAGAATATGTTGACAGTGCGGAGAACTTGAAACTGACAATGGTATTACTGAGAGATAAAAGCAAAAATATCCAGTATGAAGCATTCAATATTTTCAAAGTTTTTGTTGCCAATCCCAAAAAATCGAGACCGGTAGCTGATATTCTGATAAAAAACAAGACCAAATTATTAAATTACTTGAGCGGCTTTTTGACTGATAGAAAGGAAGATGACACATTCCAAGATGAAAAGGCATTCATTATTACACAAATCTCTAACCTCCCAAGTCAGGTAACTTCATCAGCTGCTCCATCCGCTGCTCCATCGGCTGTTACGTCTCGTAGAACTTCACCTACTCCAGGAGGTGTAAACTCAAGTTCTGAAAATACAACTCCTAGTATAAATAACAGTCGGCAACCTTCTCCGACTCTCCATGGTCAGCAACAACCCCAGCAACGTTCCACACAAGTTCTCACTCAGGCGCCAGGTCAACAGTTTCAGCCACAGCTTCCGCAACAGGTGCCTGCCGGCTTTAATCCGTCGGTACAAAACGTCACACCATCTGTCACGCATCACAATAACCAAGGCTACTCAAATCTACCGCCTACTGACAACTCTATCCCATCAAATCGCAACCAAGAACGAAGGTAGATATCTACCTAGGCATGGTTTGACATATATTTATTTTCCTGCATAGATGCCCATTTAGCATATAAAATATCAATGTTCTTTTTCTTCAAACTTTGGTTAATATGGAGTATATCAAATGCGTATCATAATTAAAATTACAGACCACTTTATAGATTTCTTTACTCATGATGTCGTACAAATGCACTACGAAATAAAGAGATTTGGGAAAAACCGAACCCCTGAAACCTGTTCGTCACGGCACAAAGCTCCTTGTTCTTCCGCCATTTCCAGCTCTTCATTGGCTACTGTAAGACTCCAACCAAATTTAAGACTCGCATCCTGGGCTGACACCCCAAATGCTGCTTTGTGGGGTTCCAGTGATTCGAGCCATTCATTCAAATGGCGCACAACTACCTGAGGAGTGCGATAGGCCTCCTGCACGACTAGTAGCCCGCTTTTGAATTTACGTAATCGAATTGGTAATTGAAGCTTCTCAAATAAATCAGCAGCAGAATAAAGATCCTTAGGCGATATCAAGGAGAATCCTCTTGCCCGATTATAAATAGCAAACAAATCAAACAGACTTATGACACCCCCCTCCTTCGACAGAACTCCACCATTATCTAAAAACTCCGCTAGTTGACGAGCTAACTCTGCATGAAACACCTCGGGATCATGTGCCATCTCTTTGGTAACGATGGTTGAATTAAGACCCAACGCCTGGGAGGACTGGCGCAATGCTTTTCTAGCTGACAAGGATGCATCGTTCGAGCTCATTTCTTCTTTTTCTAGATGCTGGGCATACTGCTCTGCAAGTTTGATGAGGTCTTGAGCTCTTGTCATCAGGCCCTGCAAGTCATCCAATGCACTTCCAAGTATCTCCTGTCGCTGTTGTCGACTTCTTTCTCCTGCCTGTTGTAAACCATGAATACCTTGCTGAGGGGTAAAATCCCGGATCTCCGAAGTTTTGGTGCCGCCAGAAGAGTTTCCATTAGTCATCGTCCCAGTTTTCAAGCTTGTGCTTGAAATGGATAACCATTCCTTTGACGCAAGCGCCTTTTTCAAAGCGTTGTGAAATGTTTTGTCGCCATTTCCTCTAAAACTGAGTTTTATTATGTTTCCAATGACAGCCGAATTTTTTCCCGGCTCAAGTAGAGTTGTTGGTCCAGGCGAATCCGTTCTTATTAAACCCGGAGGCAACCTGGGAGATATTAATCTGGCACCGCACATTTCACATTGATTTAAAGATGGGTGGTTTATAAATGTACACCGAGGGCATTTGAACCCCTCAGAATTTTCTATTGCAGATGGACTGCTATCGCTGCTATTACTCATGTTAATAGGTACTTCCATCATTTCCTCATTTACTGCAGGAGAAGCAGTGCCTGACCTATCAGATTGGGAACCTGGTGATATAGACGCCCGCCTTGGTTCAGAAATTACTTGGCTTAGTGATCTGGCCCCAGCCACTGTTTGAGGAGGTGTGGGAGGTCTTGAATGAGCCTGGATGGCTTCGTATATAACTTCATTGGATGATTTAATACCACAAGTCAAACAGACAGGTAGTTCGCTAATTCCATACTGATAGTTCCGCGGCAGATCATTGGAGAAAAAACAGATAGGACATACCCAAGACACTTGGATGCCATCGAGCATAACAGACTGAACTATTCCCGAATCTTCGTCACCCTTGTTACCTTTGCCATCGTCACCATTGTTGCTTTCGGTAGCTTCTTCCTTCAAGGTCAAAGTGATTTTTGGAGATGATTTAAGAAACCGTCCAGTATAGCTAGCATCCTTTACTAGACTCAGTTTCAATGCAATTGAATTTTTAACTGGATCTATATTATCAACATAACAGATTCGATGTGATGTTAAGTAGACTCGCCCATTCTGATATCCTTTGGCCTTGTATTTACTTATTGTGTTAGTTTCGCTTGCTTTTCAGTAGCCCCAGATCCGCCCCTGCAGCGAAGCAACGATCCCCATCTTACCCTTCATAAATGCCCACATTGTTTTCTACATGCAAATCCCTTTCATTTCCTAAAAGCACTGGTCGTCCCACAGAAGACAGAGCAATTTTCTCCCATCGACTCATTAATCAGTTCGATTAACTCTTATTTACTCGTACTTATTGAAGCGCACTTCATGTACACTGATATGATAAGCTCCTGCGGCTGGATTGCCTCGCCTAATAACGTGAAGGTTAGGGTTAATATCTGAAGTGATCTGAAAATTTCGAAATATCGTCTCAGATAGGCCAGCCTATATAAACTCACCTGGTTCCATTAGACCATTATTAGTCTGATAAAATGGTCAAGGGAATAGCTAAATATGGATTCAAAAGTGGATTTATTCCTCAAGCAAGGCAGATTTTGCCCAAGTTAAAAACTTCATGGGAGTTGGAGGAGGAGTCCAAAAGAAAGGTTGCATTTGAGGATCCCGCAATGGCTCCCAAGGGTTCTTCTTCAAATCCACCACCAAGGAGGCAAGTAACTGCCGCGGAGAAGCTCGCTAAATCAGCCAAAGCACCCACTAAAGCCAGATCCTTGAACACAGAACTTCAGCAATGGAAAGCTGAGCAGTCATCAATTAGAAGAAAGTATTTTGTAGATGCTTTAGAGGCCCAGCAAAGTATGGACAAGAAAGAACTTCAGTTGAGAGAGCGTGAGTTCCAAGAAGCAGCTGAGCGTAGACGCAAAATCTCGACAGAGCATACCGAATCCGAAGCTGAGAGGTTGACTCTACCTACTATCGACTCTGTACTTAATGCACCATTTGTTACTCCTCGAACCCCCGAGGAGACAGAGGCTCTGCAATTAAAGCGCTCTGCAAATCGTAAAACGCTTGAACTTAGAAATAACGAACGTAAGGCTGGACTAGTCTTAGAGTTGTATCAAAATACGAGCAGCTACATTATCACTGAGGAGGACCTTGACAAACTAGTTCAAAAGGAGTTCGTTACTAATAAAGGAGATCAGAGTAGAGACCCTCGTGTACCATATGTAACCGGCTCAGATACCCGGCAGGAATTTGCATCTGCTTTCGGCTCGAGTGTGTATTATGATACGTCTTCACAAGCAATCGATAGCATTAAACAAGAGCTTTTAGGTACTACCAGCAGTATGAAACCGGGTCTTGGCGAGGTCGAAGACGCCCTATCAGGTCGTACACAGAAGTGGAAGGAGGCCTCTCAGGAACCTCGCTAGACCATCCATTTTTTTACTTGTATATATTCTCAATTTTATGATCATGAATTTAAAATCGTCTTATTTTATTAAAGCTGTTTCCTCGTAGAGCAAAGTACAGAAAACAGTATCAAACGTAAATTTCATTTGCCTACGGAGTCAAATTAAATAAATATAAATGCGAAATAAGCTCTCAAGTGCAGGAAGCTGCGCCCCAGCTCTCATATATCTTTTCAGAAAGTGCCTTTCCTACACGTTTCCTTGAAATATTGTCTTTGAGCGCCTCGAAAAGCATATTTTTCTTGTCCTCAACCCCCGACTGACTCTTGTATGCTTCAAAAAGATCTCGAGGAGTTGGATACACTTTCTGGATTACGACTGCCTTATCCCATGACACACCGCGGGTTGTCATTAACATTTTCAAAAAAATGTCCCGAATAGTAAACATTCCAGTTTTTGAAAGACTGATATTGAACGAGTCATAATCAATCCCAATCTCTGGCATTGAGTTTGAGGTCGCAGCATCTAAATCACCATCATCATATTGATACTCCTCTCGAGCCTTGGCAATTGACGTTTTAAATGTCTCGACATGCGGATATACCACCACTAACGGTCGGTCTTTATATAGTGCTTCCAGCTGACGGGTGACTGACGTCAGATACTTGACGGTATCATCGGGCCCACTCGTTCGACGCAATATGAAATTGTCAACGACTATGGATTGTGACATGGCTGTTAAGACATGTGTGCGATAGACACCTGCGTTAAGTCCAGTGGGCTCCTCTACGAGGTATATAACGTTTTTCAAGGCAGAGCGCCGAAGTCTTGATTTTTGCTCACTGAAACGTCCATCTTTTATACTACTAATCAGATCATCGAGTCTTTTTCGCTCTAGAATGTAATCAATGACCACTTGTTGGTGTGTTTCTTTATGCTCAGCTGCCCATATGACATCTCCTACGGGCAACGTCTTGACATCCACATCTATACCGTTAGAGCTGAGTTCTTCCGCGAAATACTCTCGATTGTCGGAACTCTTCACCTCCCTGTTATCCAAGAGCAGTTTGATAGTATACGAGTCCTTCGGCCAGCTGATAGCCATGAACGAGTCGCGGGCCTTGTTACCAGAAGCTGGTCCGTTGTTAGATACACCTGTAGCACTATTTGGCAGTATTTCAGCCGGTCCAACAGGGTCAGAGGATGGGAGCTCGCCCAGTGCTTCTTTTGTAGCTCGCCGCAGCTTGTTAGCAATCTGACGACCTTCTGGGGTCAAAAAGTAATGAGAGTTTCTTGCTGAAGTTGAGTATACCAGGCCGTTCTTGATCAATGTATTCACCGAATTCCACGCACTATAAAAAGTACCAGTGTTCGCACCACTTTCAAACGAAGCATCACAGTACTCTTTAGACTTGGCATTTCTAATGATATCGGATTTACCAAGCCCTTGGCCATGGAAATGCTCGCTTTTTTCGTGATCACGTAGCACCAAAAGAATAGCGTATCCTCCACTTCTGTGTCTAGGAATAAATGTCTTTGGAGCAGCCGGCTTCCTCTTCTTCTTGGCTTTGCTGTTGGCTTCTTCACCAATCTCTTCCTCTTTGCTATTGTTGGCATTGTCGACAGCATCCTTATCATTAGCCCAGCTAACAACCACCTTCGTGGTGGGATCGTCAGGCACTGCTATACCCTCACTAGCACAATATACTTTCAGCTTCTTTGTGAGTGTGTTGCAAATTTTCTCACCAAAAAATTTCAATTCTTTAAGCTCAGACGGGTGACTGAACTGTTTTGGACATGATTCTAGGCTATAAAAGGCCTTCATGTACGTATCTTGTCTTCGATTTATTATAGCAGGATTTGCTGCTGCCGCAGAAGGCTTATTCTCGCTAAGCTCCTTTATCCATTCAAGAAACAGCTCGTTCCAAGGCGGTTTCGGCATTATAGAGACAGTTCATATCAGTCTGTAGAAAATCTGACAGTGGGTTAATTGTTTACATTAGCAGCGGATACATGCGCATCAGCTTCGTGCCTATCTCGTGAACCAGTTCGCACAGCCGTATACAGCGAATGTTCTCGTTCATTTATTGCGATTGAGACCTTCGGCGGCTAGAGCTCTGCCCCAGACCCCGTGGCTCCTCTCGCTTCGCTCGAGTCGACATCTCGATCATGCCAGCAGTCTCCTGTGAAGCAGAAGGTTCAGCCCGAAACAACGCCCCAGTCGTCTGTGGCCCCGTGCTGTGTGAACAGCATTGGGCCGCTTTAAGGTGTTAGAGAGGGGGAATCTCAAAATGTCTCTAGGGATGGTTACATTACATTATGCATTGACCTTCTCTAAGTCTGCTGTCTAAGTCTGCTGTCTGGATAAAATAAGAAGTCTCATGTCAAGCTGCCCATCATTTGAGCTGAGAGATCGGGCAAGCCTCCCTGCAGAGACCCGCATCTCATCGACAACTTACTTCCAACGTTAACAGCATTAGCGTTATAACGGTGCATCCCCCGCTCGATGTTCTTTCTCCCAACAGCCTCACCAGCTACTGGATTCAATTTGTTTCAGCTACCCCAGAAAACTTTATCTTACAGGGCCAATGTTCAGCGTCGCATTCAGCTGATATTCAACAGCGGAACGGATGGTTCGCTAAATTTGTCCTCTTTTTTATTGGTTTCTGGAAGCAAATTTTTTCTCTTTTTTAATCTACCGTTCTAGGTATTACCCCCCTCATGTCTCAAATTTGTCTCACTTGTGTATACTATATTATCCAGGTCGCCGTAACATTCCACAATTTTTATCTCCGGGGTAAGGGCTTGTTTCCTAGCTGGTTAATGGGATTTATCAATATATTTACAGCCGGACCTGTAAATCCATGGTTAAACTAGATATAGCCCATCCTAGTTGTGTTTCCTTTAGCTTCCTTTCTATTTTATAAGCTATCAGAATTTTTTAAAGGCTCTGGATCTGCTTTTGTGTCGGCGTTTTGCTTCTGTATCCATGACTGACAAACGAATCATATACAATGTCGACAAGCTCTGATTCCACTATCAAACCAGTTCGGAAGAGGAGTCGAGGAGGGTGTCATAATTGCAAACGACTGAAGATTAAGTGTGATGAACAAAAACCAACCTGTAAAAGTTGTCAAAAATACAATGTTTATTGTGATTACTCATTGAAATTATCATGGGGCGGCAGACCTTCCAAACGGGGAGCAGGGGCTATGACCGTTGTTGATTTCGGTAACATTGCGGGGTCCGTTGATAAAAGAACTAAAACGTCCCATGTAGGACAAATTGAACTTCAGACCCATTCACCACAGATAACTAATGATACTGGGTCTGAAAGTATATTCCAGCATGGAAATGGACCTCCACACAATTTGATAAGCCAGAATGACACTACAAGGGACTTTCAAACTGATTTCGGCAATATCGATATTCTAACTGCTGATGAAAATGCTAGAGCTTCTACCTCTCGGAGCAGTAACAGCAGTAAAAATATTGGCTCTGTTTTTCAGCCAACCCCACAACAAAAGCCTGTCAGTAGTGGCTCTTTCATTATGGAATATAATGTACCATCGGACCGGAAAGGTAAACGAAGTCCAGTAAAGTCAGGTAGCAGTACCAGCCCCACAAATGGTGATGGATTTTATACTACCAGTGTGGGAACGAGTAGATCTAACTCTGTGCCCACTGAGAATGATAATCTCAATTTCGCAACGTCTCCATCAGGATTCAATGACGTTACTGCCCAACAAAACACAAGAACTAGCGTCAGTAGGAATTCTAACTCTGATCTTTTTGCACAATTAGACGACCTCACCTCCATCGCATATCCTACAACATTTTCATCGACCAGTACGAAAGCCTCTCAGATGAAGAAATATGGCCATAAGGCTGATTCGCCCACTCTGGTGACCCGAGCAGAAGCTGTATTCTCCATTCTGGATCAAGAAACACCCCAGTCTGATAAACCGGCTGATGAAGAGGAGATTGCACTTTCTCCTCCACGGTTTATCCCGGAGCTTAGTGCTTTAGACTCACTGAACAGACTACTTGACGAAGATAATTTTCTTCAGGATCAACAATTTATTGATGATTTTATCATTAGTGAGCACGCATTTTCCAACCCCAATCAATACAGCACTAATCATCAATCATACAGAAATGCCCTCCTCCAAGTACCAGCAAGAAATGCCCCTTATGGCGCCTCTGCTGCGTCTAGAGCCCTGACTGCTTATAACAACAGAAGGTTCGTGGAATCGTTACTAAATGGAGGTAAATCTATTGCTGAATCCACCCCCACCGATGATTCTATTGCTACGCCTAGTGACACTGGAACAGAAGAGAGTGATGGTAGTACTGACGTCGTCACAATTCCTCGAGGACTCACTCCCCTACCTGATATCCTCATCCAAGTTCCAGTCTATCGTGATTTATTTTACCATTTTGTCGATGTGACGGCCGATTCTTTGGTTCCAGTACCACAATTGTACAATAACAATCCTTTTAAAATCGTCTTACCCCGGCTAGCATTAAATACGCCCCATATTCTCTCCTTAATTATTGCATATGCTGCAACACATCGAGCCAAAGTTCTACACCAGCCGGAGCCAGTTGAAATGATCAGTAAACTTCTTGAGAGGACATTCGATGGTTTGACACATTCATTGGAAAATGAGAAAGAAGCGCTTAGTGACACTACATTGGCAACTGCGATTATGCTCAGTTCATATTCCATCATATCATCTGCTGCAGAAGAATCTTGGAAAACTCATCTTCATGGAGCACGAGAGATTGTGGTTGCTCGTGGAATTGCTAATAGTCTATCGGGTGGGATTCTCACAGGATCGCGGACGGCAAGCTCTTTTGTACCTTCAGCAGCACCAAGTGGTAGTAATCATAAGTCAATTTACGGTCCTCAGCCATTGCGAGTCATTCATGAAGACGTATCTAGCAACGAAGTGCTGTCGTTTCTCATCCGGGTGTTTGCTTATATTGACGTAATTGGAGCTCTCAGCTCTAGCAGCGCATCTTCTGTGTTGACCAATAATGAACAGGTATCGCAACTGTGGACAATACCAAATTGGAACCTATCCCAACAAAGGCACTATAGCCAAGATACATTTGGAAAGCCTATTAGCTCGACCCCCTTAGGCACTTTAATGAATGGCGATCCGGATATTGATTTCCTCCTTGGTATAGATTTGAACCTTATCCCAGTCCTATCAAAAGTTTCGAGCCTAGCTAAGCGAAGACGAAACCTCGAACGAAATCCTCACAAATACACAATGGACGAGGTCAACGCTGAAGATGCGGATCTTTTGTCAGAGGGTCTTGAGCTTAGTAAGATCCTGATATCTTGTTGTTCCTCTGGAGAGCTGCGACGAAAAGAGCGTATCAAAATAGGAGCAGGCCTTATCAACCAGCAAGAACATACCCTCTTGCTGCAACTAGCGACCATGAATCTAACATTTGGTTACGCCGGTTTAATCCATCTTTACAGGAGAGTTCTCAAACTGACCACAGATTCTGCGCCTGTGCAAGAGCTGGTAACAATGATCACGGATCTCCTCAACGAAAACATTCCCATAGGAAGCGCAATTGAAGCTTGTATGAGTTTTCCTATATTCACCACCGCATGTGAGGTAACAGATCCAGAAGTACGTGATCGTTATAGGGCCCGAATGAATAGTATGCAGCGATTTGGTTTCGGTCAGGTCAGCAGAGCTCAGCAGCTAATGGAAGAGTGCTGGGCCCGCAACGAGCCTTGGACAGGAATTATGGACGACCTTGGATGGGGCCTCGTGCTAGCGTGAGGCGAGGTTTACGTGTAACGATATATCTATGCCCCTTAATTTATTCATGAACTACTTAAACGACGCTATTTGATTTTCTCGTGTAGGACTGGCTTCCGGTAGCCGGGGCCTCGCCCGGGACCCCTGACCAGCAACGCTTGTGAGTGGACCACGGGTCCCGACGCTACCTCTGCGAAGGGGAGGACAGCCAGGTCTGGGGCAGAGCCCAGCCGCCGGTGGCGCGATCCTACCGAGAAGCATCGTTAAAATGAAATATATCTAATAATTTACAGAGCTTGTATCATTTCTAATCGTTCTTCCCAGTCTGGGACTTGACGTAAATTCATATCGAGAGCCAATTTCTCTTCTTCTAGCTTGAGTCTCTTTTCAGCATCTAAGTCTGTGAAAACATAGCCACCGCTACCATCAAACTGAAGAATCAAATCGTGATACTTCCACAGGCTTGACCGGTGGGATACAGTTAGCAATGAGATTCCAAGATCCTTGGCGTGAGTATACATAATTGTTTCGATGTCGAGCGTTACAGATGATGTGCACTCATCCAAAATCGCAAACTTTGGTTTGTGGTAGAACAAACGTGCCATTGCGATTCTTTGCTGAACTCCTGTACTGAGATCTTCTCTCCATTCTCTCTCGACGTCCCAACCTCCAACAGATTGCACAATGTCATCGATTTTGACTATGGCTAAGATTTGCAGAAGCTCCTCGTCCGACACGGTGTTCTCTGCTTCGCTGTTGGGATAGATAATTTGTTGTCTTAAGGAGCCACGCGACAAGTACGGCCGTTGAGGAATATAAAAGATATCTTCGGATGGTGGTCTAGTCAAAGCTCCGCCATGAACGGGCCACAGCCCTCCTAGAATACGGAAGAGAGAAGACTTGCCACATCCGTTTGGTCCTACGATAAGCAAATGATGGCCTTGTTTAACACCAAATGATAGCTTCTTAACAAGTACGTCTCCATTCGGAGAAACGATAGGTACATCTTGAAATACAATATCAGGACCTAGTTGAACCTCACCCTGTCCTTGGAGTGTTATTTCGTGGTTATGAGCAGAGGTTTCAGAGGATGAGACAAGGTTTTTATCGTATCGTCCCGAGTTAATGTCATCCATGACATCGAGGAGAGAGCTTACACGGGAAGTATAACCTGCCAATTGTGCCACTTCTTTATACGAAAACATGATTCTACCAAATGCATCAGAACTGCTCAGTAAAAGACGACGATTGGTGACAAAACCCTGTGCTCTATCTGCAACCACCAACCCAGCGGATCCAGGGACTTTGAAGAAAACTGGAATAGCACACAATGTAAGGCCCAGTGCTCCCCAGAAATACTTGATAATGAAATCCTCCAGGAAGCCATGATAGAGCTTCTTACGAAGAACATAGTTAACGTATTTAATCAATGTGAAATACGATTTATCTAAGACTGTCTTTTCAACATGATGACCTCCATACAAAGCGATTTCTTCAGCATTCTCAATCAGTCTCGAATGTTGGAATCTATAGTCTCCCTCTAATTGCGCCTCTTCTGCTACATATTTTCCGAATGGAGGCGTCAGCACTCGCAACACATAAGCTGATAGCTGAATGGCAGATCCAATCAGAAATAAATTCTCTCCGCCAATATTGCGAGACAGTTTCCAAGAATATAATACCATATCTAGCATTGGTTTGGCCAGATTAGGATATAAACTTGATAAACTGGTTGCGAATCTAAGCACGTCCACGGTAATGAGTTGGTCTGCATTAGTGATCCTATCATCCAGATTATGAATCGAATAATAAACAGGATTTTCAGAATCAGGAAGGTATTGCTTCAAGATATGCTCAGTTAATCTCGTTCGATATCGCAAAGCTAAAGTGCCTTGTAGATACTGTAGAATCGAGTTTGTAAAGGTAGCTGGCACTGCGACCACCATCCACCAAACGATGCCCAGTAGAAACTCTTTGCCTTTACCTTTAATCAGGTAGGACACAAGTTTACCATCCAGTGTAGCTACATATAGAGATAGCACGGTCCGTAAGACTAGAAATCCTGTCTGAGTAGCCAGTAGCCAGAACTCTTTACATTTGATCCCACCAGGGAATATGATCGGTATCAGACGCAACAGTCTCTTTAGGAACACAGCGTCTACTGCGACCTTTTTCTTCTGCTTATTTGTGAAAGAAAGGGCCTTATCGGAAGATACATTACTATTTCTCTGCTCTTCGATGGAAATGCGGACACGATTAGCTAGTGATAGTAACAGGACAGTGTATATTCCTCGTGAAAATAGCTTTCGATTGGATGAATATGCCGTTAAAGCATCACCTGCCAACTTTGATAGAGACGGCATGGCTGTGATATAACTTCAAAGTGCCCGTCTCCCTCTTTGCGTTGTGATATGGTGAAATGTGTGTGGATCGGACGGGACTCAGGCGAGCCGATCTAAACGATTCAGCCACGATATAGACCGAGGAGACAGAAACGTTTAATACTTGCTAGTAGGCAACTTTTCAGTATCCAGCTAGGTTCTTTTATCCTCCTTGTCCTATGAAATTTCTGAGCTAGAACTCTTTACTTTCAACTTCCAGCTGGACTGAATTTTCGATGCTTACGTGGGTCTCGGTAAGTTGCTTGTGGGGTCGAGATAGCGAAGGGCATTTCGGCAACAGGCAGCAGTGCAGATGTTAAGTGTACCCTTGCCCGAAACCTGGGGAGACGATAATCACATGCGAATAGACCAGGATGACGATACCTATAATAAGAAGTATATTTTAACCAAATCTATAACATATAATATATAAAATTGACAATTTGTATTCATTAGCACTACCAGAGACAGTGGAAAGTATATAATTCATGCTGACTAGATCTTAGCAGGATCAACATTAATTTTGCCCAGTTCATTCACCTTGGCCAGACCGTTAGGACCACGACGAACACCCAACTCCAATAATTTACCAAATGCCTTTGCAAAGTCAGCGTAGAATCGTTCCTTATCTTCGGCATAGATATCGACCCATTTCTTGAACTCGGGGTCTTGAATGAGGGAGAAGTCTGCAGGCAGCATCATGAGTTCCTTGTCTTCGTCGTAATATTGAGGTAGACCAGCAGGGGACTTGCTCAAAGTCCATTCTTCATGAAGTAAGAGTTTGAAATAAGTATTACCAAACTTTGTGGGGTTGGGAACCCAAGGACCGTCAAAGCCGGATCTATCAGCGTGGGTACGGCCCAGGTTATGAGCTCCGCAAAGGGCAACGATTTCTTGATCATTGAATCCCATACGGTAAAAGATTTGTCTCAAATGATCTTGGCCTAGAGCACCATCTGGTAGACGGCCATTAGGTGGCACATTACTCTCATCGACATAGTCAACTCTGCCTGGCTTCCAAGGGATCTTGGGACCATCCATATATTCAACAGCAACAGCACCGGCAAAGGTCCAAAGATCAGCATATGTGACCCATGAGAATTGTTCCTTGATTGGCTCCAGGAAACGACGAGCATGTTCTAAGCCATTATTGGCACTATCTTTGGCTTCCAATGAATATCTCATAGTAGCACCATTGGAGCCACCAGTACCAGAAGCAGCATCGTAAGTACCAGATGCATGCCAGGCAAGACGAACAAGAACGGGTCCAATAGAACCATCATCGTAATCATCTTGAGGAATGATTTTACGAATGGCTTCTGCCAATGCTTTATAATCTCCAGCCTGTGACATTCTGAATGTTTTAACAGTAGTTAATTTAATGCGATGGATAATTTTATCAATAACAACCGGGTTGATAAGATATTTAGGGTTGTAGTAATTGGATGAATGTGTTTTAGCCTCTTTAGATCTTCTACTTGTCGAATAACTCTTATGTTCGCGTGAGTAGAGATTATCGGAAAGAGTGGGGGTTTCGGTCTCAGCGCCAGCAGTAATAGCAGCACTTGAGTTGGACAATGACGGCTTCTTTCCGTTGCTAGTCTGCACGTAAATAGAACCAGTCGAAGAAGGAAGTAGAGCTACCAGAAAATTGTTGACAGTCCTATTGACAACTTTTGTGGTCTCGTGGTGTTTAGTACGAAATGTAGAAATATGAATAACAAGACTCGATTCAGAGGATGAAGTGGGGTTATTTATTACAGGGGTGAAGCCGTTAGAGTACATGATGGGCTAGGTTATACTGCCTGACCTGGGAAATGGGAGATAAAAGTGCTGAAATCAAGCCGAGGAAAGATGGGGAAGAAACCGAGAAACGGGCAGATGCGGACCAATTACGACGTGATCGAAGGTAAGCGGTAGACGGGCAAGCGAGCTTGTGATCAACGGGGTCGAGATTTTCCGAAAGAACCCACAAAAGAAGGCACGATAACCGGACCAGACGACTTTAAGTTCAGAATAGTGGCGTGTTGCTTAGTCTTGGAGGTTATGGCTTGGTAAGTGTGTAGTATTCTGCGAAATGGAATAAAATCAAGTCAGGGGTGTCAGGGGTACACAGGATACGGACACAAGACACAGGACGCAGGACGACAACCGGAACACTGGAATAGTCTAATCACTGGAATAGCGCAGGCACCGCTGGAAGGTATGTCTAATTTGGTTTTTTGTTTGTGATTACACAAAACAGAGGAGGTGTAATGAAAATATACTCAGCAGGACTTGGTGAGGATGGGTTATCTTTACTTGTTTACAATCAATATTGTTTACAGGTGCATGTCTCACGTGCAACATTAGAAAAATGCAGGGTTCTGCATGATCTGCTGTATGCCACCATCACCCAAGACGATGGTGAGTCCACAGCTCCAAAAACTCCTGCGAAGGAGGATTAGTGAGGTCTTGGGCCAAACCCAGCCCAAGCCTCCGGAAGATCAGGCACAGACGAGGGTGACCCAGACAACCAGGGAATAAATAGCGAATAGTAGGTAGGTTTAAACATAGTTTTAAATATAGTATGCAATTTCATTGTAACGTTCTCTAGAACGCTAGGTTCTTCTAATATAGTATGAGTTAGATGCTCCTGACGCAGTAGTTACAGGTTGCAGGGCACCATTGACTCGAGGTGCTTGTCGACCATGGGCTTTCAGTGCTGCGGACGCCTTCATGTTCATATTGGGTAATGTAGGGGTGGGCGTAGAGCTAGATATCGACGTGGCAGCGGATGCAATGGAGGAGATAGAGTTGTTGCTGTTAGAAGCTTTCATGTTCGACGATGAAGCCGATGACGAGGACGACATGCTGCGCTTAAACTTGCCACTAATAAATTCATGCTGTAAAGCTTGTCCTGGTCTAGGTCGCTTTTTAGGATCCCATCTAAGAAGCTCGGCTAAAAAGTCAAGGAATACTGGGTCGTCGCTCTTGACTACATGCTGTAATCTTTTCGAACTAGGTTGCTTCTGCTCGCCACGCTTTGTCACAACGGCCCTTGGTTTCCCAAGACTGTCGAAGAAAAGCCGTCTTCGGGCACATCTGGTAATCAGGGCCTTGTCGGGTATTCCAAATACTTCCATAATACAGGCAACCTGCTCCTGCTCATTATCTCCCATGAATAGGGGACGGCCTGTATACAGCTCTGGAATAATACAACCTAGACTCCACATGTCGACGGGTCTGCCATAAGGCATACCAAGCATGACTTCAGGTGATCGATAGAAACGTGACTGGATATACGTGTAAACACGCTCGGACTCGTAGCATGAAGAACCAAAATCGATGATTTTTACCTTGCCGCTATCCGTGCCGCACAACATGATGTTTTCTGGCTTCAAATCGCAATGGATGATCGATTTTGAATCTAGGAATGATAATGCCTCGAGAATCTGATATGTAAAATGACGAATGAGAGGTAATGGCAACCCCTTGTATCCATTATACTTGATTAATTCGTACAAGTTGATGCCTAGGAGCTCGTTTGTAATGCAGAGATGTTCTCGGAAATTGAAATGATCCAAATATCGTACCATATGATATTTGTCTGTAGGATCCCACGTAGATAATGATTTTAATAAATCTGCTTCGATAAGCGCCTGCATATGTAGTCTTTTTCGATTAATAATCATTTTCAGGGCCACCAGTTTACCACTGCGATGGTCAACACATTTCAGCACTTTACCAAAACTTCCTTTGCCCAGAACGCCTAGAATGCGATATCTATAAGCAATATGGTCCCCAATAGTAACACGGTAGTCGCCCTTGTCATCATCAAATCCGAAATTCCCAGCCACCCCGCGACGAATATCACCTACTATCTTTTTATTAGTGGCCTGACCACAATAATAGACATGACGAAAGTCTAGGATCTCACCTTTTTCGTAGATGTTCAAGCGGTGGTTTTTCGACGCCACTGCTGGGGTCTGGGGTTCTACAATCAGCTCACCTTTAGCCTGAAGTTCTTTAATTACCAATCTGTTTGCATCTTCTAGATCCTTTTTGGAGGTCACTAGACTTTTCATGATGGCTCTAATTTCTAGCATGTTTACAACTGGTTCATCAGTAGCACTTCCCGGCCTGTCCCCAGATTCACCGAATACTACTGGGGCTGGGGGGTACGATGCAGAAGAATCCAATGGGTCCATTTGAGAGACCCTTCTGAAATTCTCATAAGGTGAAAGTAACATGCGTCTTGTCGCAGCCACACTAGCCTGGCCATTAGATCGAGGCGTTGACCATTGTTTGGATGCTGTGGATTTTGATCGGAGACCTTGGCTGGTATTCATGACAGCAGGAGTGCCAGTAGGCGTAGTCGTGTTGCTATTAGCTATCGAATATTCGCCAATGGCAGTCTTGCTCTGGGATGGCTTAAGGTCTGGAGTTTCAGAAGACGGGTGGGCGAGGTCACTGGGACGGGGATGGATAATTGCTGGCATGTTTAATGGACGGTAAGGAGATTTGGCGCTCAACTGATGTTTTGGTCCCGGGCTATTTCTCGGACTGGGGTCAGTAGAAGGCTCTAGCTCCAACCGGGCGATATCGGGCAACGTTTGTGATCTTGGAACCGTTTGACGAGAGAAGCGCGGTTGGTTAGGGGGTTGTATGTGTCGTTGCTGTTGTGAAGCCTGGTAAGCATTATGCTGTTCTCTAGAATTCCCATATTCTTTTACTCTATCATTTGAAGCTCTGTCAACTTTTTGGGGAGATGCGTACCGTGGTTGCTGAGCTGCTTTAATAGGCGAATGGTTTAATCTGCTGCCGTTTGCAATTGACGATAGACTGTTCATGCTAATCGACGTTGTGAGACTTCCGTTCTCATTGGATTGTCGGGTTCCAATTTCATTACTAAAGGATCTTTTTGGTTGTAGGTTATGTTGGTTATGCATTTCAATATGTTGGAAGCTGGGCGAATGGTTATTTTGATGTTTAAGTTTGATCTGAGCTGGGATTGGTGGGACTGGTGGAACTGGCTCGCCCAGCAATCTGGGTCCATTTGGTGCTGGTGAAAGTGATATCCTCGAAGACTGTTTTCTTAGCGAAGGAGGTAGTTTTACTCTTGCATTAGGGGGATTATTATTGGATTGCAAGGTGTTTGGCGAAGATGAGTGAATAATCGAGAGCCTCTCTGGTCGTCTTGATGAAATAGAAGGATATGATCCAGACGGCGCACTGGCGTATGTACTAGCAGAGACACTGTTTTGCGGGCTGTGGTTGATTTTCTCTTGCTGATATTGATGCTGCCTCTGTGATAGTTGTTGTGGATGGTGATGCTTTGGAGATAAATCGGCATCCACCATAATGGTATCACGTCTATGTTGCCCTATGTAGGTACTTCTCCTTCTAGATTTAGGGTTGACAAACCCCTGAGTTGCAACTTGGCCCGAAGTTGGGGCATTGGGACCAGTACGAAATGGATTATTGGAGCTAAATTGACGAACGCTGACTTGAGGGGCCTGGGATTGTCTGTGCCCCATATCGAGATAAGCGTCACCAATGACAGAAGCACGAGTCCTTATATTCTGACCACCACGAAGTCCTGGGGGTGGAGGTCGTGGCTGAACAGATACAGATATATCAGGTAGTGCACCACGCGGGTCATTCTGGATATTGCTATAGCTAGCACTTCGAGCCTGGCCATTTCCTGATCCATTAGCTTGAACTCTCAGCAACGGAATCGAACTAGGTGAGCCATTGATTATGTTATTACCAGATAATCTTCTGTGTACCTGGTCAATTACATCCGCCGCTGGTCGTTTTGGTACATTTCCAGATGAAACCGGAAGAGACGATGACGGATGCCTATCTGATCCTGAGATAATTCTCTTCTGTTGCATGCCGGGTTTGTTTGCGGATCCCGGCAGATTCAGGAATCCATATAAGTCTTAAAAATGTTAGTACCCGTTTATAATAAATGATTTCTTGACAGACTGGACCTTGATCTAACCTCGGTCCCAGCAATTATCATGTTTGAAATCTTCTCCTGATGTGACCAATCTAACCATGCTAAGCATTACCGACCTACTTACCCGAATCTACAGTAGACATGGCAAAATACCCCTCCTAACAATTGATCTTTAACAGATACTTGCTTCCTTGCTTCGCTTATCCCTTATTTTCCCTAATTCATTGCCGTCAGATATAGAGATATAATTTCTAGACTTGACTCTAATAGCGGTCGATGTGAGACAATACAATGATATGAGTACCGGTTTGTCCCCAATCTATAATGGACAAATAAATATGCTTAGATTCTTGAAACTAAAATAACCTATGGACTCCTGAAAGTTAGAACTAGTAGACAACGACCGGCCCAAATCTAAAATCAAGGTGCACTTGAATTCTGACCCTGCCTCTGTACATTCACTTACCAACAACAATAAACAACCCCTTGAATCCTAGTTTCAAATATTCTCTGTTATACAATAATAATTAACTTAAAAACTTAATTTTCTGCCCCTACAATGGATATTCTGTTTATGAGTATAATCTCTAAAAAGAAGGAGCTTTTATTTGCACCGTCGAAATTGTTATTTTCTGTTCCTGTACGTTTATGATATTTGGTATCTACCCTCAGTCGCCGGTGTTGTTTATTTTCCAATGTCTGAGGTGGTTGTGGTTAATTAGCTGCATTTGGTACAATTATTTTAGCTGCGTCCCGTTACGTGTGGTGCACCACACGACGCGTGGTAGAACAGAAGTCTCCCCCACCGAATGAGTACTTCTGCGTCATCCAATATGTGGACCAAGCTGCGCCAGGGGTTGTCCAAACAGTATAACATGCAGCTGTTGATACGCGGAAGCTGGCAATGCTATGCCATGCCATGTTGAACCTACAGTATGCTGGTCCTTGCACTCTACTCAGAAGACGTAGCTAGCCGGGAGCGAACAGATGCACCATTACATATATGAAGCCTAAAGTTAGTATTTTTTCCGTTTTGGTTTCTATTTCGAGAACATATTCATTATATTTTTGCTTTATGTCTCTCCCTATCATTGTTTTAAAATAGCTTAATTAATTATGAGACTATGTTCTCAATTGACGTTGAACTTAGATTAATTGCTAATTAGGGCGGCTCACCCGGTGGGTATTTTGTGGATTCGGTAGGAGCCTCAGGGGTACTTCGGTTAGCCTATGTAATTAACTATTTAGATAACTCCTGGCATTCTCATGTGCCTAAAAAGTTAATTTTTTCAGATCATGCTCAATCTGAATTACCTCTATAGACTGAGTGGTTGACTGATAAAAAGTAGCTTATGGCACCCACAAGTAAGATACGTCCAATGTTTCGGAGAATGTTCGTTAGAGAGCTCTACAATGCTTGTTAAAACTAGTGCAGCGGGCCCTCCAGCCGCTCGATGCAACTATATAGAGAGATTCATTAACCATGGCAAGCAGGATTTAGCAAGCCCGAGTAATGAGTTTGGAGCGGTCGACCACTTTTAAATTGATATTGGTTCAACTAGTTCATGAAAAGGGCGAGAAGTTTGAGGATATTACTAAAGATTTGAATAAGCATCCTATGCTTAAAGCTGAGGTAGCTAACAGGAGGGCCACCAGCACAGTACGTATTAAGAAAGTCCCATCAAGTTGTGTTTATACTAATTTCCAATAGGAATGTCGAAATTTATACAATCATTTACTCGAGGAGGAGGGACTTGAAAAGCAGGATGAGGGCAAAAGCGCAATTAAGAAAGGCAATCCAGTCTGGGTCGAGAGTTTGGCCCAAATTTTATACTCTAGGTACGTTGGCGAAGTTGTTAGCTTGATTGAAGATGATGAGAGAGAATTTAGAGACGTCTTTGAAAAACTCGAAAAACTGCCAAAGACCCAAGTCAAATAGCAATCAGACTCTTAGCACTGAACGCTTCATTTCATTCGCGGGCCTTTCAGCTCTACGTGTTGATGTCCATGTTGGTCCGTCAAGCCGCTAAAAAGTCCAGATGTCTACATTGCCTCTAATTTAAGAGCTTTGAAAACATTTTGTAGCATTTGCGCTATCTGCATTATACATCTTGGCTAAGCTAACCTCGCTCTCTAAGGTGTATAGAATAATTAGTTATATTAAGTATATTAAATTCAAAGAAGAAAAGCTATCAAGAAAGAATCAAAAGAAGAAGAAAACAAAGCAATAGAAGACTTTTAAAATTAAGTAAAGCAAAACAGAATTTGTAAGGATCAGACAAGAGATAGAGTGACTATGACTCCCGCAATCGCCAAGCCAAGAGAAGAGGATAATGCCCTGGCTGAGTTGGATTGAGCCAATCCTGTAGATAAGGAAGACGAAGAAGGCAATGGCACTTCTGATCCAAAAGGCAGAGAAGAGGGCACCTCTCCGACAGGACTAGATTGCGAGGGAGGCACTTCTGGAGGAGAACTTCCAACGACTTCACTTCCGCTTCCCTGTTGTGAGGAACTTGAAGCACTTGTACCACCCGAACCAGCAGAATTTCCTGGGCCAGGCGAGCTGCCTGAGCCAGAAGATACCTCTGAAGTCGAAGAACTTCCTGAACCAGCTCCGGATGTATTGGGTGGATTTTCACCTGAGTTAGAGGATCCGGAAGAACTCGAAGAACTTGACGAGCCACTACCAGACATCGAGTTAGAAGGCGAGGGAGGATTCTCAGGAGGATTCTCGCTACTAATACCGTTCTCGTTGCCAGAAGAGTTTCCAGATTCGTCAGATCCTGCATTACCTGTATTGACAGAGCCTTCATCACTGCTTGAACCGCTACTTGAACTGCTGGTAGCTTCGGGATTAAAGGCACCAGATCCCTGAGAAGCAGTAGCTACAATATAGCTGAAAGTAGAAGGTTGATTGCCATTGTTTGGAGCAGTTGTAGAAGTCGAGCAAGGAACAGTTACGACGATGGTCTCCAGCTCCGTCACCATGTGGGTAGTAACAGTAGGAGGCTGTTGCTGAGGATGTGGACCAGTTGTACAGGGAACAGTAACCGTTACTGTATTGACCTTTTCAACTACTGTTGTCAAAAGAGAGGCAGTTGGTGATGTGATTGGCGTTGTGCAAGGAACCGTCACCACGGTTGTCTCCAGCTTCGTCAGGATGTGTGTTGTAAGCATTACTGTATTGCTCTGACCAGGCGTTGTTGTGCTGCAAGGGACGGTTTCGATTGTAGTTTGGTATTTGGTAACTGTGACGATTTGGGTCGTCAGGCTTATCTGTTCCCTTTTGGTTGAGAACTTTCGTTGTTGACCACTTGTTTTTGACTGACTAGAGGCCAAGCTTGCCATACTAGTTACTACTGCACTTGTGAGAGAAGAAGTAGAAGACATGGAGAGACTGCTAATAGCAGACGTCAACGCCAGAGAAGATGTTGAACTCGTAGACATGGTAGATGACTCCAGGATCGTGCTTCCCGAGGGACTTGTGGTAACGCCGCAACCTCCATCTCTAGCACAAAGTGGATTACCTGATTGTGTGCTGAAAGAACTTGAAGTCTGAGAAGAAGACTGTCCTGTGGAAATAGCCAATGATGAAGAAACAAAAGTAGACGATGTTGGTGCTGAGGATGTGGCGATTGTCGATGAAATACTAGAAACTGGTCCAGAAGAAGGGGGTAGGGAAGTGGAAGCAGTCGACAAAGTTGGGGAACTACTTGGAACAATTGATGACTCTGAAGAAATAGTAGATAATGAGGATGAAGACGTAAAAGAATTACTTGATAACGAAGAGAAGGAAGATGACAACACCGTTGAGGATGTTAACAAGCTGGAGATACTTGTAAAACTGGCTATTGAGGATGAGGGAAATGTGGATGAGCTTCCAGAGCTTGAGGTGGAAGACAAGGTTGAGGAAGCTGTAGACGATCTTTCGAGACTGGAAGACACAGGGATAGAAGTAGAAGAAGTTGAAGTAGTAGTTAATGTGGATGACAAACTACTTGAGGATATGGCTGTTCCGCTAGAACTAGGACCAGAGCTCGTGCTCGTGCTCGTGCTCGTGCTCGTGCTCGTGCTCGTGCTAGCAGTAGTTGATTCAACTGTCGATGAAGAGGTGCTGGTACTTGAGATAGGGACGGATGAGGCGCTACTGGTTGCACTGCCTTCCGAAATTACGGTACTGCTGGACGTTGAACTACCAATAGGGAACGACCTTGGGGTAATTGGAACAGACGAGTGTATCGTTGAACTTTTGGTGGTGCTGGTGCTGTGATGCTTTGAGCTGGAAGAGTGGATTGAACTTGTACTAGAAGAATGGTGCTTCGAACTCGAAGTATGATGCGAACTTGAGCTAGAAATGTGGTGTTCAGAGCTCGAAGTATGGTGTGAACTTGTAGTGGTATGGTGCGTGGTAGTTGTAGTATGATGTTCACTGGAGCTTGAAGTATGGTGTGTACGGGTGCTTGTAGTGTGATGGGAGCTGCTCGTGCTGTGAGGAAATGTGAACGAGTGTGGTACACGGTGAGTGCTTGTATGAGAAGAGTGATGTGTACTACTGATGTGGTGTTTACTTGTACTAGTTGTGTGGTGCTCACTGGTGCTAGTAGTATGGTGTTCAGTAGAAGAAGTGTGGTGCTTGCTACTGGTAGTGGTAGTGTGATGTTTGCTAGAACTACTACTGTGAGGGAAAGTAAATGAATGTGGAACGTGGTGGGTGCTGGTACTAGTTGTGTGGTGTTTACTGCTAGTAGATGTATGATGTTTAGTAGTACTACTGGTATGATGCTCGCTACTACTAGTGTGGTGCTTACTGGTACTAGTAGTGTGGTGTTCAGTAGAAGAAGTGTGGTGCTTGCTACTGGTAGTGGCAGTGTGATGTTTGCTGGTGCTAGTAGTGTGGTGTTCAGTAGAAGACGTGTGGTGCTTGCTACTGGTAGTAGTAGTGTGATGTTTACTAGTACTACTGCTATGAGGAAATGTGAAAGAATGAGGCACATGGTGGGTGCTAGTACTAGTTGTGTGGTGCTTACTGGTGCTAGTAGTATGGTGTTCAGTAGAAGTGTGGCGCTTAGTACTGGTACTAGTTGTGTGATGCTTACTGGTGCTAGTAGTATGGTGTTCAGTAGAAGAAGTGTGGTGCTTACTACTGGTACTAGTTGTGTGGTGCTCAGTAGATGAAGTGTGGTGCTTGCTACTGGTACTAGTTGTGTGGTGCTTACTAGTACTACTGCTATGAGGAAACGTGAAAGAATGAGGCACATGGTGGGTGCTAGTACTAGTAGTATGGTGTTCAGTAGAAGAAGTGTGATGCTTACTACTGATACTAGTTGTGTGGTGCTTACTAGTACTAGTAGTGTGGTGTTCAGTAGATGAAGTGTGGTGCTTGCTGGTACTAGTTGTGTGGTGCTTACTGGTGCTACTGCTATGAGGAAACGTGAACGAATGGGGCACATGGTGGGTGCTAGTACTAGTTGTGTGGTGCTTACTGGTGCTAGTAGTATGATGTTCAGTAGATGAAGTGTGGTGCTTGCTACTGGTACTAGTTGTGTGGTGCTCAGTAGATGAAGTGTGGTGCTTGCTACTACTAGTGGTAGTGTGATGTTTACTAGTACTACTGCTATGAGGAAACGTGAAAGAATGGGGCACATGGTGGGTGCTAGTACTAGTTGTGTGGTGCTTACTGGTGCTAGTAGTATGGTGTTCTGTAGAAGAAGTATGGTGCTTACTACTGGTAGTAGTAGTATGGTGCTTACTAGTACTACTGCTATGAGGAAATGTGAAAGAGTGAGGCACGTGGTGGGTGCTAGTACTAGTTGTGTGGTGCTTACTGGTGCTAGTAGTATGGTGTTCAGTAGAAGAAGTGTGGTGTTTACTACTGGTACTAGTTGTGTGGTGCTTACTGGTGCTGGTAGTATGGTGTTCAGTAGAAGAAGTGTGGTGCTTACTACTGGTACTAGTTGTGTGGTGCTTACTAGTACTACTGCTATGAGGAAAGGTGAAAGAATGAGGCACATGGTGGGTACTAGTACTAGTTGTGTGGTGCTTGGAGCTAGTCGTATGCTCAGTAGAAGAGGTATGGTACTTACTACTGGTACTAGTCGTGTGGTGCTTACTAGTACTACTACTATGAGGAAACGTGAACGAATGAGGCACATGGTGGGTGCTAGTACTCGTTGTGTGGTGCTTACTGGTGCTAGTAGTATGGTGTTCAGTAGAAGAGGTGTGGTGCTTGCTACTCGTACTAGTTGTGTGGTGCTCACTGGTGCTAGTAGTATGGTGTTCAGTAGAAGACGTGTGGCGCTTGCTACTGGTACTAGTTGTATGGTGCTCAGTTGACGAAGTGTGGTGCTTACTACTGGTACTAGTTGTGTGGTGCTCACTGGTACTACTACTATGAGGAAACGTGAACGAATGAGGCACATGGTGGGTGCTAGTACTCGTTGTGTGGTGCTTACTGGTGCTAGTAGTATGGTGTTCAGTAGAAGAGGTGTGGTACTTGCTACTGGTACTAGTTGTATGGTGCTCAGTAGACGAAGTGTGGTGCTTACTACTGGTACTAGTTGTGTGATGCTTACTGGTGCTAGTAGTATGGTGTTCAGTAGAAGACGTGTGGCGCTTGCTACTGGTACTAGTTGTGTGGTGCTCAGTAGACGAAGTGTGGTGCTTACTACTGGTACTAGTTGTGTGGTGCTCACTGGTACTACTACTATGAGGAAACGTGAACGAATGAGGCACATGGTGGGTGCTAGTACTCGTTGTGTGGTGCTTACTGGTGC